>PVKV010020936.1:0-38647 GCA_004027835.1 Alouatta palliata
AAAAAAAAAAAAAAAAAAAAGAAAAAAATAAATGAACAGTACAATGTCTGAGATAAAGAAAAACAAAACAAAAAAACAAGACGCTGGATAGGATTAACAGCATCTTAGACAAGGCAGAAGAAAAGATGAATGCATTGGAAGATCAAGCAATAGAAACCATGCAAAATGAAACAGAACATAACATAGAGACCCAGAAATAGTCTTTGAGGGACAAACTCAAAAGAAAAATAAACTGAGAAATAAATTGGTGAGCTATGGGATAACATCAAATAGCCTAATATATTCGGGCCAAAAATTTTTGAAGCAAGAATGGCCCGTGTTGTGAAATTTGATGAAACTGTAAACCCACAGCTCAAACAAACAACAAAACCCAACAATCCCAAGCAGAAAGAGCATGAAGAAAATTACACCAAAGTACCATATAATAAAATTGCTGTCCAGGGGTGGTGGCTCACACCTGTAATCCTAGCACTTTGGGAAGCCAAGGTGGGTGAATCGCTTGAGTCCATGAGTTTGGGACCAGCCTGGGCAACATGGCAAAACCCTGCCTCTCCAAAAAAAACAAAAATTAGCCAGGCATGGTGGCATGCACCTGAAGTCCCAGCTACTCAGGGGGAGGTTGAGGTGGAAGGATGGCTTGAGTCTGAAAGGCAGAGGTTGCAGTGAGCCAAGATCTCGCCACTGTACTCCAGCCTGGGTGACAGAGTGAGATCATCTCCAAAACAAACAAACAAATAAACAAAATTGCTTAAAGTGAGGTATAAGGCTGGGCATGGTGGCTCACACCTGTAATCCTAGTGAGATAGGAGAAAGGTAGAAAACGGTGAGACAGGTAGTTAGGATGAGTCATTGCTTGAATTCTTTCATACAAAAGAACAGCCAGAAAAATCAAGCTTCAGGCACAAATAAGGGAACTTGCAAGGGGGTTTGCCTAAGACAGGCCCACAGCTGCACAGATAAGAAAGGATATATAGGTGACATGCCCACAACGGAAAAATTCTGTTCCCTGACACATATGCAGTAAAGGGAACAAAACAATGCGGAGTAACTCAAGCTAAGAGTGGAGCCACCAGAAATTTGCACCTTATGCAAATGAGATGTCCAAGCCTCACAGGTTTCTTATAAAAGCCTGTACATTCAACTGTAAAAACAGTAGGCTGGGCGAAGTGGCTCATCACTGTAATCCCAGTACTTTGGGAGGCCTCTAAGTCTTCTCCTCCTAGTAACACAACATCAGGCTGGGTGCAGTGGTTCACGCCTGTAATCCTAGCACTTTGGGAGGCCAAGGTGGGTGGATCACCTGAGGTCAGGAGTTCAAGACCAGCCTGACCATCATGGTGAACCCCATCTTTATTAAAAAGAAAAAAAAAGAAAAAAAACACAACATCATCATTAGCACAAAGTCACCACAAGTCCTCTGGACAGGCAGGGCTCCATCTGTGCAGACGCTCTAGGAAGTACCCACTGATGTATTCCCACCACGAACCCCTAAATTCCCTTGTTCTGCAGTGGTTCACTCTCAACCCAGGAATCTGAAACGATGATTTCTAAATCATGTAATTTGAGGGGGAGAGGTGATGAGAAGGTTGACATGTTTAATGGGTAACTAAGGCATAGAAAAATCAGCTAAACTTGGGCCGATTAGCTGATGGCTCATGCCTGTAATCCCAGCACTTTGGGAGGTACCGAGGTGGGTTGATCACCTGAGGTCAGGAGTTCTAGACCACCGTGACCAACATGGAGAAACCCCGTTTCTTTACAAAAATTAGCCAGATATGGTGGTGCATGCCTGTAATCCCAGCTACTCAGGAGGCAGAGGCAGGAGAACTGTTTGAACCCAGAAGACAGAGGTTGCAGTGAGCTGAGATCGTACCATTGCACTCCAGCCTGGGTGACAGCGTGGGACTCCGTCTCAAAAAAAAAAAAAGAAAAAAATAAGCTAAACTTGTGTCATTTTTTCATATGTAGATAACAGCTACACACACACACACACACACACACACACACACACACACACACACACACACACACACGGTACATTCACATATGGGCATGCTCAACAGGTTTTTAACTGCCCAAACACATTTGGAATTCATCTGTGTAGAACATTCCAACACTCCTGCCTCAAAGGATGGTTGATCAGAAGACTGAAGATAACAAACAAAATTCTTGGCCTTTGGTTTGCAAAATAGGCTTCTGAGGTTTCAAGGCAGAGATTTTAGTTTGAGACAACAAAGTTTTGAAGTCTGCAAGATCTGTTTGAGATTCAAATGCCAAATTTTCTTTTTCTTTTTTTTTTTTCTCTTAAGTGCCAAATTTCTAAAGATATATTTACTTTAGGAATATGAAAAGATTGCATGAGATTAGCACTCTCCTGTCCCCTGTGATAAAGATACCTTCCTCTGTCTGGGCAGCAGACAGTTGGTGATGCCATGAAAGGCATGAAAGGCTTTGGGTCAGGGCATGAGAGTGTTCTCTGGCTCTTGGCTGCCATTGCTTAGGAGTTAGTGTCTTGGCTGAGTCTTGGGGTGTCATTTCTGTCCTGGCCTGGCTACACCTTCTTAACCTATTTGTGTTGGAGGCTGCAATTTTGTGTGTATGAAAAATCAGACCTTGGCAATGATCTTGAGCAATAGAATATAAATAACTCCCGCAAGCTTAGGGTTCCAATAATGGAATACTAGTTAAGTATTATCCAGGACATGTATTATCTGCTGGAATGCCAAGGCTCCCCTGCCTGTGCCACAGCGTTTGTGCACCCGTCAGACATCCTGAGACTTAGAGAGGCTGTGGGCAGGCCTAGCACCCCTGCTGAGGCTAGACACTTATCATGTACACTCTGACTATAGTCAGTAGATGACCTGGTCTTGGAGGAAAACTGTGAAAGTAACCACCCCCAAGGTCACTGTTTGAAAGCACTGTGGTTTCTTAGATTTAATCTATTCTATTATATGCTGATGATTTATGGTTTTCACATCAAAGAAGTGAGCACTTACACTTTTTACCCTTAGGGCAAATCTGGCCAAAGGAGGAGGGGATTAGTTGGTCTCTCACACACAGGAACATGCATTTTCAAACACAGATACAGATGTAGAACTAGTAACCCTTTGGAAAGCTTGTCTTTTGTTTTAAGGAAACTATCTGCGGGCTGGCTATATAAACTAACATTTACACTTGATAGAGAATGAAAGTGGAATACTTTGATTATTTGACATTGTGAGTCATGTGAAAATTATGTTTAAAGACAAAATCAGCCTGGCTCGGTGGCCCACCCCTGTAATCCCAATGCTTTGGGAGGCTGAAGTGGGTAGATCACCTGAGGTTAGGAGTTTGAGACCAGCCTGGCCAACATGGCAAAAACCCATCACTATTAAAAATACAAAAATTAGGCCAGGTGTGGTTGCTCATGCCTGTAATCCCAGCACTTTGCTATGCTGAGGAGGGTGGATTGTGAGGTCAGGAGTTCAAGACCAGCCTGGCCAATATGGTGAAACCCTGTCTCTACTAAAAAAAATACAAAAAATTAGCTGAGTATGGTGGCATGCACCTGTATTCCCAGCTGCTTGGGAGGCTGAGGCAGGAGAACTGCTTGAACCTGGGAGGTGGAGGTTGTGGTGAGCCGAGATCACACCACTACACTCCAGCCTGGGCAACAGAGCAAGACTCTGTCTCAAAACGAAACAAAACAAAAATACAAAAATTAGCCAGACATGATGGCGCACACCTGTAGTCCCAGTTATTCAGGAGGCTGAGGCATGAGAACCACTTGAACCTGGGAGGCAGAGGTTGCAGTGAGCCGAGATTGTGCCATAATCTCCACTGCACTCCAGCCTGGGTGACAGAGAGTCTGTCTCAAAAATAAATAAAGACAAAATCAAAATTAATCCTCTCCAGTGCTTAAAGTTATATTCTACAATTTTTTTTTTTTTTGAGACTGAGTCTCGCTCTGTCGCCCAAGCTAGGGTGCATTGGCGCAATCTTTGTTCACAGCAACCTCCACCCCCTGGGCCAGGTTCAAGCAGTGCTCCCACCCAAGCCTCCTGAGTAGCTGGGACTACAGGTGCCCACCACCATGCCTGGCTAATTTTTTTGTATTTTTAGTAGAGACATGGTTTCACAATGTTGGTCAGGCTGGTCTCAAACTCCTGACCTTGTGATCCACCCACCTTGGCCTCCCAAAGTGCTGGCATTACAGGCATGCGCCATCACACCCTGCCCAATTTTAAGTTTTTAAAAAACAAACAAGTGTTTCTGAACATGGGAGTAAAAAAATCCATTATCTTGGTACAGGAAAGATGTTTCTAAACACTGTAAAAACTAAAGAAGCAGTGCAAGAAAATAGTGCCAAATTTGATTATACACAAATTTTAGGCCAGGTATGGTGGCTCATGTCTACAATCTCAGCACTTCAGGAGGCTAAGGCACGAGGATCGCTTGAGCCCAGGAGTTTGAGACCAGCCTGGGCAACATTGCAAGACCTCTTCTCTACAAAAAAAAAAAAAAAAAAAAAAAAAAAATTGGCCTGTGCATGATGGTATGTGCCTGAGGTCTTGTTTACTTCGGAGGCTGAGGTGGATGGATTGCTTGAGCCTAGAGGATGAGGACACAGTAAACTGATGATTGCACCACTGCAGGAAAATAAATATCATAAACAAAATAAAAACTGAAATAAAAAATTGGGTAAAAATTTTGCTACATATGTGACAACAGATTAATATTCTTCAATGTGTAAGGAGTTCCTGAAAATCAAGGAGAAAAAACAAAAATCCCAGTAGATTAGATGACAACATGGACAATTCACAAAGAATAAATTTCAAAAAATTTTTTTTGCTTTATTCTTTAACAGCTTTTTTGAGATACAATTCATGTACTATATGCTTTACTCATTTAAATTATACAATTCAGCTTTTAGTATATTCATAGCTGTGCATCCATTATCATAATCAATTTTGGAATATTTTTATTACTCTAGAAAGAAATATAAGCACCTGACTAATTCTTCCAGCCCATTGTGTAACCTCCCAGTGGGTTCACCTTGCCCTCTGCCCAGACAGAGCTAATTTATCAAGACAGGGAACGGTATATAGAAAGAGTAATTCACAAGGAGCTGGCTGTACAGGAGACCAGAGGTTTTTTTGTTTGTTTGTTTGTTTTTGAGATGGAGTTTCACTCTTTTTGCCCAGGCTAGAGTGCAATGGTGAAATCTTGGCTCGCAGTAACTTCTGCCTCCTGGGTTCCAGCGATTCTCCTGCCTCAGCTCCCTAGTAGCTGGGATTACAGGTGCACACCACAATGCACAGCTAATTTTTTGTATTTTTAGTAGAGACAGGTTTTACCATGTTGGCCAGGTTGGTCCCGAACTCCTGACTTCAAGTGATCCACCCACCTTGGCCTCCCAAAATGCTGGGATTACAGGCATGAGCCACCACGCCTGGTCTAAACCATAATTTCTAATTTTGTGGCTAATGTTGGTCCTACAAAGGCAGTCTAGTTATTAGGCAAGAAGGAGGTCTGCTTTGGGAAAAGAGCCATCAGGGTCTTTTTCTTTTGGGGGGGGGTCTTTGTTTTAAACTATAAACTAAGTTTCTCCCACAGTTAGTTCAGCTTACCCCCAGCAATGAACAAGGACAGCTTGGTGATTAGAAGCAAGATGGAGTTGGTTAAGTTAGATCTCTTTCACTGTCTCAGTCATAATTTTACATAGGTGGTTTCAATTGCAAAGACAAAATTATAATAATTCACTGAGACCACGACATTGCAGTAAAGAAAGACTTCAATTGATATGAGGCTGGTCACACTACATGAGAGACAGAGTTATTACTCAAATCAATGTTACCAAAGGCTTGAGGGTTTGGGGTGTGTTAAAAATAGTTCAATGGGCAGGGAGTTAGGTTATAGGTGCTGATGATTGGTTGAGGATTCAATTATAGGGGTGTGGAAAATGATCTTTATGTCTGAGTCTGCTTCTCAGTGGGTGCCCAGGACTGGTTGAGTCATGGGCCTGGGTGGGGCCATCTAGTAGTCAAAAATGCAAAGCCTGGAAAGACATCTCAAAAGGCCAATCTTACGCTCTACAGTAGTGGCGTTATTTACAGGAATAATTGGGGAAATTGCTAATCTTGTGACCTCTGGAATCTCTGGTAACCTTTTAAATAATTTTGCTAAGACAGTTTCAGAAACCGTGCACTCCTTAGCCATCACCCCTCAATTCCCCATTCCCCCCAGTCCTAGGCATCAGTATAATTTATCTCTATGAATTTGTCTTCCAATTCATGAACATGGGATTTTTTTTTTTTTTTTTTTTTTTTTTGAGACGAAGTTTTGCTCTTGTTACCCAGGCTGGAGTGCAATGGCGCGATCTCGGCTCACCGCAACCTCCGCCTCCGGGGTTCAAGCAATTCTCCTGCCCCTGCCTCCCAAGTAGCTGGGACTACAGGCACGTGCCACCACGCCCAGCTAATTTTTTTTGTATTTTTAGTAGAGACGGGGTTTCACCATGTTGACCAGGATGGTCTCGATCTCTTGACCTCGTGATCCACCCGCCTCGGCCGCCCAAAGTGCTGGGATTACAGGCGTGAGCCACCGCGCCCGGCCCATAGGATGTTTTTTAACTTACGTTGGCATTTAATTACTTTCAACATTATTTTATTCTTTTGGAATCTATTATAAGTAGAATTGTTTTCTCAATTTTATTTTCAGTTTGTTCATTGCTACTGTATAGAAATATAACTGATTTTTGTATATTGATCACATATGCTAAAACCTTGCTGAACTCATTTATTAGTTCTAAGAGTTTTTTTTTTTTTTCCTTTTTTTGATGTAATAGTATTGCTTTTGTGTAAAATTCTAAGAGTTTTTTAGTGGATTCTTTAGGAAGAAATTACTTTTAAATACATAGAAAGAGATCAACTTCTCCTACATTAATAAGATAAATGCAAATCCAGATTATCACAGGATATGATAAATTCACCTACTAAACCGGCAAAGATCTAAAATTTTGATATCATTCTGTAGGTGGGGTATCTATTAAGACAAATACTCATACTTTTTCTTCAGAATCCTGAAATCATCATTGTAAAAGTATAACCCAGACAGTTAAAGAGACCTGACCTAGGCTGGGTGCAATGGCTCATGCCTGTAATCCCAGGCATGGGATTGGGAGGCCGAGGTGGGTGGACCACCTGAGGTCAGGAATTCAAGACCAGCCTGGTCAACATGGTGAAACCCCGTTTCTACTAAATATACAAAAATTAGCTGGACATGGTGGTGGGTGCCTGTAATCTCAGCTACTCAGGAGGCTGAGGCAGGAGAATTGCTTGAACCCAGGAGGGGGAGGTTGCAGTGAGCCAAGATCACGCCATTGCACTCCAGCCTGGGCGACAAGAGCAAAACTGTCCCCCCCAACAACAACAACAAAGATCTGACCTAACCAACTTCATCTTGCTTCTAATCTCCAAGCTGTCTTTGTTCATTCCCAGGGGTAGGCTAAACTAACTTTGGGAATAACTTATGTTAGAAACAAATACTCCCTCCACGGTGCTGAAAAGAAGAACCAGCGCTCAAAGAACTTTTCTCAGGAAGGTGATTTTACTTTTTGCAGAAAGTGTGCTTTTTGGAAGTCTGATTGCCATGAGAGCACATGAGATAAAGAAAAGCAGAAGTTTTTATCCCTGATGCATTGGGTCCTTACTGCTATGTCTTATCTCCATTGGCTGGAGCTGGACTGCACTATCTAGACTGATCCTGACTGACTAAGAACTTAAAACTTTCCTAAATAGGTAAACACACAATGAAGAACAAAGAAAGGAAGGGGGTTGTTTACAGGAAACTAGGAGAGTAATAACATTTCCAAATAAGGAAGAGGCATAGGCTTCAAGCTGGGAGATGCCTGGGCATATTCGGTCATGTCTGAGCAGGCTACAGGCCAGAACAAATAACTTGGTTAAAGTACAAGGACATAGAATGTACTTATTCCCTTACTATATTTAGCAGCTACCTAGGGCTTAACCAGGAGTTACTAGCAAAAAGCAAGGAAACTTGAAGGAAGTTAGTTTTATTTATTTATTTTTTTTTGAGAAACTATTATTTCTATCACATTATTTATTTTTCAACAAAAAAGGAAACTTAGAAGAGGAACTTTTTACTTTTCACACTTATAGTTTGAAGCAAAGATCATAACAGCCCTTTCCCAAAACAAATTCCCTTCTCGCCTGGGGACTAGACTGTCTGTGTAGGACTAATAAATTAGTCAAAAGATTAGAAATTATGGTTTAGGAGTCATACAATGGGAGGCTACAAAATTCTGACTCTCCCCAAATTGCTCCTGGGTATAACAACACTATTGTAAAACCTAAGATCAGCGCTGGAGATATTTTGCAGACCTTGCACTTGATGGATCAGCTGGCATCACCCAGACTGATAAACTGGCTCACCCGATTTTGTGGCCTCCATTCAGGAACTGACTCAGCTCAAGAGGACAGCTTCAATTCCCTATGATTTCATCTCCGATCCAATCAACACTCCAGAATCACTGACCCCGCCCCTCACCCATCAAATTATCCTTCAAAACTCTGCTCCCTGAATGCTCAGGGAGATTGATTTGAGTAACAATAAAATTCTCATCTTCCTACAGCTGGCTCTGTGTGAATTACTCTTTGTCTATCGCAATTCCCCTGTCTTGATAAATAAGCTCTGTCTAGCCAGCAGGCAAGGTGAACCTGTGGGTGGTTACAAATTTATAAAATATCCTCCTTCTCAACTTAACCAAAATGTTGCCCTCATCCTGCTCCCCAAAAAAATAATTATCCATGATTGTCAAGTACCCAGTTTACTTGTTTGACAATTATTATTATTAATATTACTGAGACAGAGTTTCCTTCGCTCTTGTTGCCCAGGCTGGAGAGCAATGGCGTGCTCTTGGCTCACTGCAACCTTCGCCTCGGGTTCAAGTGATTTCTCCTCCCTCAGCCTGCTGAGTAGCTGAGATTATAGGCATGTGCCACCACGCCCAGCTAATTTTGTATTTTTAGTAGAGACGGGGTTTCTCCATGTTGGTCAGGCTGGTATCGAACTCCTGACTTCAAATGATCCAGGTGCCTCGGCCTCTCAAAGTGCTGGGATTACAGGTGTGAGCCACCATGCCCAGCCTTATTCTTACTTTTGAGATGGAATTTCACTCTTATCACCCAGGCTGGAGTGCAGTGGCGCTTTCTCGGCTCACTGCAATCTCTGCCCCCTGGGTTCAAGGGATTCTCCTGCCTCAGCCTCCTGAGTAACTGGAATTACAGGCACCTACCACCACACCTAGCTAATTTTTGCATTTGTAGTAGAGGCAGGGTTTCACCATGTTAGACAGGTTGGTCTTGAACTCCTGACCTCAAGTGATCTGCCCACCTTGGCCTCCTAAAGCGCTGGGATTACAGGTGTGAGCCACTGCACCCATCGTGACAATTATTATTATACTATCCTTTTCATGAGCACTACATCAGGTCAAGTCCTATCCTGAAAAGTTTATTACAGGAGTCTTCTACACCGTCTCTTGTATCTCAAAATTCCTCTTCTACATTTTCCTTTGGATAGCACCAGACTGACTCAGCAAAGTTTACCCCACAAACCTGACCAAACATCTTGAATGGTTTCCAGCTGTATGGTGAAACTCCTTTGTATATGTGTAGTTCTGTACAGAATTTATTTTGATTCTTGACATAACTCTGTAAGAATGGGTAAGGAGAGTTTAAATGCCCCCAATATACTGGAGCTTCACAACCCCTGTGTCCTAATAAATCCACATGACCCTGTATTCCCAGACCACATCATGCATTTATTTATAATATGCAGTTGTTGAACCCTTACTGTGCTCTAGGAGTATACTGATAAAAACAGAGTTTGTTGTGTCCTCTGGACTTTATGATGGGGTAAGAAAACAGAGGATATACAAGTAAACAAATTGATACCCGTGCAATTACAAAAAGCATTCGATGCTACAAGTAGAAACAATAAGGACTAAATAAAACAGAACAGTGGGCAATCTACCTGTGCAGGTGGTCAGGGGAGGCTTCTCTGAGGAGGTGACGTTTAAAAGCATTTATTTGCCTGCTGTGCAGAAAATGACCTGTAGGGAGGTGGGGTGTCCGCCAAGGGAAATGGAAAGAAGCCTGGTAGTTGACCAGATGGCTGAACCCTGCTCCTGCTGTTTCTCTCAAGTCCTTCATTCAGTAAACATTTCTTGAGCACTATGCGATGTTTCCCTCCTCCCCCACCTTGTGATGTATATAGACTTTGTGCCCCCTCCAGAGGCTAATGAATAATGATATCTGCTGAACCAGTGAATGGAAGGGCTGTTCTGGTTTTCTTTATACAGACAGGGACAATTTCAGTTGTTTGAGAGAAGCCTGGAAGGGCATGCACTGTAATTTGTGATTTTGCTGAGGTTCCAGGAGCATGGCATTAAGCCATAGTATAAATGAGTGTGGAGAGAGGGTGCCTTCAGAGAGACACAGTTCCTGGATTCTCTTTGCCCCTTGTAGTCTCACTGCTGCCTGGCTTCCAGCGGATAGTGGCGGACTAGTTTGGGGGAGAAAAAATATATTTTTCCTCAACCCTCTCTGAGTTCTTTGCTGAGATAGACTGCTAGAACAAAAGACAGATTAACAAGAGAAAAAGCAAACAAGTTTATTAATATGACACCTTATAAGTACGTGGGAGATAACTCAGAGAAATGAGCAATCTCAAGAGTAGATATCAAAGAAGCAGCTTCAGACTTACTTACCATCATTCCCTCACACAAAGAATGACGGGCATAGGCCAAAACACTCTCATCCTCCCCTAGGTCTGCCTGGCCAAGAGGTACAGGGTAAACAAAAGCCAGGTCTGTGATGCAGATTGAGCTTGTGCTTTTCGCATTAAGAATTTCCGGTGATTTAGTCATCATTTTCTTCCTGGTACAGAGAGGAAGACACCATTACAGATGCAGATTTTCTTTATAGAGTAAGTTTCTCTTGCTGAACTTCACCACTGGCTCCCTCCCCCTTTAATAGGAATGTAAATAACATTTATAGGAGGCCATTGATTTCCACTGACCAAGCTTCAACAGACCAAACCAAGTCCCTCCTGCTAAAGTTTGTTGTCACCCAACTGAAACTAAGTTAGCTGACCTGAGAAATCAGGAGAGAGAGATGAGTCAAATTCCTAAACAGGCCAGCTTTAGCTGGCATGACAAGGGAGTCTCCTCTGCTTTAACCTTTACAAGGAAAGCAACTTTCAAACTACCAATTTGCTTTTTGTTCTTTGTTTCTGCTTTCTTCAGCCTTTTAGCTAAGGACTAAGTTATGATATATACTTACATATATATATATTTATCTTGCCCAAATTTCTATCTAAAGGGTCTGGGGACTCATGCCCTACAAACCAAAAATTCTCATCAGATGGATTTTATTTAACACTGTATATCATGACTTACTTTCCAATCTGACTCTGGTATAACAAGGAAGAAAATAAGAATATTTACCCCAAATCATGTTTATCTGCCATATCTTGAAATGGCCCTGCAAAGTCATCGCTTATGGGAAAAATCCACATTCTGCAGAGAATCCCCTTTCCCCCTCAATCTTTTTTTTTTTTTTTTTTTTAACTTTCCTTCCTTTTCAGATCCAGAAGATAATCAGCTAAGAGCCAAGCACACTTTTAGGTCCAATAAGAAACATTTTACAACCTGTTCACTCTGAAGTCTGTTGAGAGCTTCCTCTGCACAATAAAACTTGGTTCCCACAATCCTTTATCTTACCTCGAACATTTTCTTTCTATTGATCCCAGGTCTTCACATTAACTCAACCAATTGTCAACCAGAAAATGTTTCAATTTACCTATAGCTTGGAAGTCCCCTCTTTGAGTTGTCCCATCTTTCAGAACCAAACCAATGTATTTCTTAATGTATTTGATTGATGTTTCATGTCTCCCTAAAATATATAAAACCAAGCTGTACCCTGACCACCTTGGGCACACGTTCTCAGGACCCCCCAAAGTGCTGAGATTACCGGTGTGAGCCGCGGTGCCTAGCCTTGCAGTGTCTTTACTGACCTCTACTCTCACAGACTTTTGTGTAGGCGGTGGAGATACAGCAGAAAACAGAGGAAAGGATGTGTGCTCTGAGAGTTTACAAGACTATGATAATGCGACAGAGGGCGAGGAGGTACGGAGCACCCTTCCACCCTTGCCAGCCTCCCGGAACCCAGGCGCGCAGGCAACACCTGGAGAGGCTCCCAGCAGGGCTGTGTGTGCTCAGTTTGTTTCTGATCCTGTCTCTGTGCTTTCCTTATTTGTTCCCCTCCTCTGGACTTAACGCTGACCATCTAGGCAGGTGCTGGTCACTTCAGTTCTGACCCACAGCCTGGACTCCACACTTCCTCACACGGAGCCTGTATCAGTTGTGGCTCTCAGTCAGAGATCTGGCCCCAGCGTCTCATCACATCCAACACACAAGAGATGCCTCTGTCTCAATGAGGCCACCATCTTATCAGAATTCACATGTTAGGTGTCTCAGTCTATTTTCTGTTGCTTGAAACTGGGTAATTTATAAAAAAAAAAAAAGAGATTTTTTTTTTTTTTAAATAAAGACGGGGTTTCACCATGTTGGTCAGGCTGGTCTTGTACTCCCGACCTCAGGTGATCCACCCGCCTTGGTCTCCAAAGTGCTTGGATTACAGGCATGAGCCACCACGCCCAGCCATTTTTTTTTTTTTTTTTAAGATGGAGTTTCACTCTGCCACCCAGGCTGGAGTGCAGTGGCCCAATCTTGGCTTACTGCAACCTCTGCCTCCTGGGTTCAAACGATTGTCATGCCTCAGACTCCTGAGTAGCTGGGACTACAGGCACATACCACTGCGCCTGGCTAATTTTTGTATTTTTAGTAGAGCTGGGGTTTCACTATGTTGGCCAGGCTGGTTTTGAACTCCTGACCTCAAGTGATCCACTCACCTTGGCCTACCAAAGTGCTAGGATTACAGGTATAAGCCATGTGCTCAGTCTTTAATCTTTAAATTTTTATTTATTTATTTTAGAGTTGAGGTATTGCTATGTTGCCCTTGTGGAACTCCTGGGCTCAAGCCATCCTCCTGCCTTGGCCTCCCAAACCGTTGGGATTACAGGTGTGAGCTACAGTCCTGTGTATTCTCCATAGCTCCCAGTGTGACCATTACTAGAGGCAAAATTTAAACCAGGGGTTGGGGATGGAGAGGGAGGTGGGGCAACATATTTGACTTTGAAGAGATTTTCTGTAAATTTTGGAGGAGTGGGTGTGCTACTGACATCTAGTGGGTGGAGCCAGGGATACGGTCAAACATCCTGCAAAGCATGGAACAGACCCCACACAAAAGGAGTATTCCATCCCAAAAGTCCTGTCAAACATCCTGCAAAGCATGGAACAGACCCCACACAAAAGGAGTATTCCATCCCAAAAGTCAGCAGTGCTTAGGTGGAGAAACCCAGGGCTCTTACCAGTGAGGTGAAATGTTCCAACCAGCAGACTTCTTGGCACCTACCTTCCTCCCATCCCTCCTTGTTTCTGAGCTAACCCCACTATAAGACATTAAACAGGCTGGACACAGTGGCTCACACCTGTAATCCTAGCACTTTGGGAGGCTGAGGCTGACGAACTGCTTGAGGGCAGGAGTTTGAGACCAGCCTGGCCAACACGGCAAAACTCCATCTCTACTAAACATATTTTAAAAAAAATTAGCCGGGTGCGGTGGCTCAAACCTGTAATCCCAGCACTTTGGGAGGCCGAGGCGGGTGGATCACGAGGTCAAGAGATCGAGACCATCCTGGTCAACATGGTGAAACCCTGTCTCTACTAAAAACACAAAAGTTAGCCGGGCATGGTGGCACGTGCCTGTAGTCCCAGCTACCCGGGAGGCTGAGGCAGGAGAATTGCTTGAACCCAGGAGGCGGAGGTTGCGGTGAGCCGAGATCGCGCCATTGCACTCCAGCCTGGGTAACAAGAGCGAAACTCCGTCTCAAAAAAAAAAAAAAAAATTAGCTGAGTCAGGCATGGGTAGTTCACGCCTGTAATCCCAGCACTTTGGGAGGCAGAGGCGGGTGGATAACCTGAGGTCGGGAGTTTGAGACCAGCCTGACCAACATGGAGAAACCCCGACTCCACTAAAAATAAAAAATTAGCCTGGCGTGGTGGCGCATGCCTGTAATCCCAGTTACTCGGGAGGCTGAGGCAGAAGAATCGCTTGACCCCGAGAGAAGGAGGTTGAGGTGAGCCGCAATCGCACCATTGTACTCCAGCCTGGGCAACTCCGTCTCAAAAACAAAATTAGCAGGACGTGGTGGTACACGCCTGTAATCCCAACTACTCCGGAGGCTGAAGTACTGAGAATTACTTGAACCACGGAGGAGAGGTTGCAGTGAGCCAAGACTGCACCACTGCACTCCAGCCAGGGCAACAGAGTGAGACTGTCTCACACACACACACAAAAAAGACATTAAATACACAAATCAAATAATCTCTCAACACTTGTGAACCTGTAAGTACAGCGATACACTTTTATATCCTGGTATTGAAATTAGCCCTCTAGTTGGCCTGTGGACATCCCATGCCTGCCAAGTGTGTCATCTGAGACAAGCAGTTCAATTTGTTTGAGCAGGCACGTATCAATCTTATTTGGAAAAGGTGCCAGTAAAAGCCCAAAGAGTATTGCTAACTAATAATCGTGCTGCAGTTCGGAGTGTTCAAGTTGCTTCCAATAACATGTTCTGAAATTTGATCTGACACAGCTTTGGGAGGCGGTTTATTACGAAGAGGCTGCCCTGCCGCATTCGAGGAACCGGGTCAGTGACTTGCTCCAGGACACGGGGCTGGTGAGGAGTGGAGAGTGGCCGGCTGGACTCAGCCTCCAAGTCCCGCCCTCGATTCTGCAGGAATAAAAACTGTTCTTGATGCTACTTCTCTCCCTTCTCCTGTAAACAAGCAACAAAATGCTGAAAATGCATCTAAACTGAAACGGAAGTCAAATGAATTCGCGTGCGATCATGGGAATTTTTGGCTCTTAACCTTGCGAGTAGCGCTGGGTGAGTTCCATTTGTGGTGGGGGACTGGAAACAGGTTTCTGGGCTTGCAGAAGCCACATCCCGTCCCCACACAGCCTAAGACAGGCCAGGTGTTTGGAGGCTCCGGGGCTCCAGCTAACCTGAGCTACCTGGGTAGGGCTTTGTGCGGGGAGGCAGCAAGCGGGGTGAGCGGGCGACGACGCCGGCCTCTACGCAGTGCAGTGGTGAAGACGTCTCTTCCAGGGAGTCACAGGAAGCAAATCCATCTTTTTAAAGGGCTCGCGTCGGCGGCCCTAAACCGGCGCGCTGGAGGAGAGCTGCGGCGTTCCCCGAGGTTCAGGGCTTACAGGGCTCACAGCCCAGCCCCGTGATCCAGCTTGCTCAGTATTCGCGGTGTGCACCACTCAGGACCACTTGCGGCTTACGTCCCAGGACAAAGGGGGCTTGTCCTTTCTTGAAAGTCCTACTGCGCGAAAACGAAGCCCTTCTCTGGCTGCCTGCCTTCCGGGAGAAGCTGGGCCCCCTCAAGCTCCTGGGCACCGGGCGCCTACCGCCGCCCATTGCCAGCACGCACCTGGAATTCCCGAGCTCGGGCCCCGCCCTGCCGCCCGCCAGGTGAGTGACGCCAGGCCCCGCCCCCGTTTCGCCGCCCGGCTCCACCGCGCCTGCGCAGTCGGCCGTCGGCGCCAGGCGCCGGGGCGGCGCGGCCGTCGCAGTTCGGCGGGCGCAGTGCGCGTGCGCCCTGGCTGCTGGGGGGCGGGCGGCGTCCGCGGCGAGGGAGCGGGGGCGGGGAGGCGCCGTCTGGTTCGGGCTGGGGCCGGCGGGAGCGCGAAGGAGCGACGGCGGCAACCGCGGGCCTGCGGACGGCGGTCCCAGCGGCCAGCAGGTGAGGCCCGCGCGGCACGGGCGTGGGTCATACAGGGCCGTGAGGGTGCGCGGGTTGCGGGCGGGCCAGGGGCGCGGCGGCCTGGCCGGGGGCGCAGGTGAGCGCGGCCCGCGCAGGGCCTGGCGGAGCATTGTCCAGCGGGCGGCGCCCGCACAGCGCCCCCTGCCGGCCGGGCCGCGGCGGGGACCCAGGCGGGGCGGGCCTGGGCCTCGGGGCGGGCGCGCGCTCCTTTGTTCGCCGGCCCCCACTCCTCCGTTCCCCCATCTCCGCCGCCCCCCGCCAACATGGCCGCCACGCTCCTGTCCCCAGTTCCCCGGCCGCTGCTGGCCCCTTGGCGCGCGCTTTGTTTGCAGCAGAGCTGGGAGGCCCACGGGCGGGGGGCGGCGGCGCTGCGCAGTCGGGCGCGGGGAGGGGGCGCTGCGCCAGAATGCGGGCGGGGAGGGGGAGCGTTGCATAATCCGGGGCCGGCGACGGGGGCGGGGCGGGGGGAGGGGCGGGACCCCGGCGCGGCGTGTCGGGTCACCCTGGGGACGCGGGCCTGCCCTCGGGCCACCCCTCCCAGGCCCCGGGGGATGGCCGTGGTCCTTGCAAATTGTAGGCTGCCGTAACGCCCACCGGCCAGTGCTCGCGCCGGCGCAGCCCCGTTTCTGATGCGCCCCTCTTCTCGCCGCCCTCCGTGGGGGCGCGGCGCAAGGGTTGCGTGCTCTGGAGGGAGACACGCACTTTTCCTCTCCATCCTGAGTGACCTTGGATGTATTCGTCAAGGAATGAATGCGTTGAAATGTGCGATGCGAGAACTGCGCAGCGCCTCGGGTTTGGCTTTCTCCAGCATGTTATTGCATTGATTGTGCCTTCTCGATTTTACAGAGGTTCGTTTTGAGTAATGGCTTCAGTAATGTCAACCCATACGCATTTGAAAGTGTGTTTATGCAGTTGTTTTTACATTTATTCCCTTTTTATTTATAATTTTTGAATTAGATTTTGTGTTTTGGAGACATTTTCTGTACCTAGTGGAAGTGTTTTTAATCTTGGTAAATATGGATTATTTGGCTATTTTCTCACGTTCATCAGAAAGCAATACCAGGAACATTTAAATGTTTTAAAGACTTTCACTCTGCAATGACTTGTGCCAAAGACGACATACGTACCAAAACGGGAGTACCTTTTTTTATTGGAATTTTCTGGAAGGAATTCTGTGCAATCTGAAAGGATTGATGGAGGGTACAGTAATTGCTTTCTACATCGCTTTTGTTAAGCAGTGAAAATTAGACAAACTTGGAGCTTTATACCTGGACATACTGAGTTTTTGAACACTCTTGAAGTGAAATTTTGGAAAGGGAAGGTGAAATGAGGCTTATTCCAGCCTCCCCCTCACCGCCTCAGTTTGGTTAAAAGGCAAACAGCAAAATACTGTAGTAGCTGGTAATTTATAGAACGTTCATTATCAGATTTGATAATTATATCTTAAGGTTGTACAATATGTGTATGTGAGAGTTATAGGTAGTAGGTCATAGAGTCTTATGAAAAATACAATTTCTTTATAATCTGAGTAGCGAAATGGTTATGAATTGTCAAGGCAATAGGGCCAGTATATGTCTTCAGTCGTCTTTTTATGCCTGAAATCCAGGAAACAGTGTAAATTAATGTTCCCTGGAAAAGCCATTGCAATGCCATATGTTGGTCATTGGTGTCCTTACAGCGTATCTCAGATAATGGTGTGTCTCCCTTACTTGTGAACTGAGGCGTCATGATATTGCTGTGGCATGTGTGTGCCCCTCTGCATTTTGTGGGTAGTGTCTCAGATTTGGCTATCATATTAATAAGATGAGGGTTGCTAATTTGGTTTTAACTGGAAGAAATTTAGGTGGTTTTCACTTCCCAGTGACTTACCTGATTGCACGTAGTTACAACATTACTGGTTGCACTCCTTAATTGCTAGCATCTTTTTTGTAGTATGTTAGATATACATTCTTTTGGTTTGTCCTTTAAAATAGTATTTGCTGAGAAAGCATTTAAATGTTAATACTGTATTTGTTTGTATTTATTGGATGCTTAATTAAATGTATTTTCTTTCCCTTTTCCTGAATGAAAAGAAATTGGAAGAAGAGAATCAACTAGTTTGTGCAAGTATTTTGTTCAGTTTAGAAGACATGGTATTGTGAAAACAGTGTAGTCTCTGGAGTTAGACTTGGAGTCAGAATGTATATCTAACATACTAGAAAAAAGATGCTTGGAAGAATGGCCTCCCAACTCAGAAGAATCTGGGTTGAAATTGAGCTCCACTTCTTACTGGTCCAAAGCCACATAACTGATTCATCATGCAGCCTTTTTGTTAAAGAGAAAATTTTTTTTAATGCTACTCGAACATGTCTTATTTTTCTCTATACACACATTTGTTACTGAAAATTGCAAAAATAGCACATTGAAGGTCCTTTTATTGGAGTTCAAACATTTGAAAACCAGAAAATTTAATTTATGCTGTAGCCAGACTGCCCAGTGTTTTACTTCTTGCCCCACAGGTTGCTTTACTTGGATTCTTTTTTTTTTTTTTTTTTTTTTTTTGAGACGGAGTTTCGCTCTTCTTACCCAGGCTGGATTGCAATGGCATGATCTCGGCTCACTGCAACCTCCGCCTCCTGGGTTCAAGCAATTCTCCTGCCTCAGCCCCCTGAGTAGCTGGGACTACAGGCACGTGCCACCATGCCCAGCTAATTTTTGTATTTTTAGTGGAGACGGGGTTTCACCATGTTGACCAGGATGGTCTCGATCTCTTGACCTCGTGATCCACCCGCCTCGGCCTCCCAAAGTGCTGGGATTACAGGCGTGAGCCACCGCGCCCGGCCTACTTGGATTCTTGATGTTGGGCTTCATCTCACTGACTTCAGGCTTCTGACACGCAGGGGAATCTTAGCACCTCCTGGCTCTTTGGGTCACATCAGAGAGGAGAGCTAAAGTATGTTGAAGTTACTCAAATACATTCAAGCTACATAGATCTCTTATAAATTACTGGTATTATGGTAGCAATGAAAAGATAACAAAAAAGACATCACAGAACTCTTTATCAAGGTTATTGGTATACAGTCTGTCCTAGCATAGAGTAGCTTTCTCAACCTGGTGCATAAAATTACCAGCAAGAAAAGTACAAGAGTAATAGTTCATGATTGAATTGGCTTGGTGTCATGATTCCCTGTCCTAGCATTCTCAGGCTGTGATACACACAAACTGCAGCCACATTGGAATGGTTCCCTTCTTGATGCATTTTGAACTCCCTTTAGGCCAGTGTCTACTAGTTCTTTTTCAAGCCAAGGAAATCTGTTGAGTAACAGGTATCTCAATTTTATCCTGTTTTCTTTCTGCATAGATAGCAGTGTTCTTCTCCTACTCCTAAGGCAAGCCATCTCTGATGTCCTGGAAGATCCTCTTCTATCCAGGTGTTGGAATGAATCTTCTGGTAGAAGGGAAGAGGGGAATTTGGTACTAGGGTTGAAAGTGATGTTACTGAGTTTCTTTATTGACATCTCTGAGCAGAAGAGAGGCCCCTGAGTCGTCCTGGAAATTTTCTTCCGTGAGCATTTATGAAGACTCTGAGGTCAAGGTTGGGTTAAACTTTTGTGGTTAGGTCCATCCGAGGTCTGGTCAACAGCACTAAGCTCTTCCTGGGTCTTTGGGACCCAGTAGAAAGTGATTCCAGCTCTCCAATTGCTGCAAGGAAATCTATGACCCAGAAAGAGCCTGAAAACCCAAACTCCAGCAAATAATGGTGAAAGAGCCAACCCGCAAAGCCTTTTAAAACCTTCAATTCCTTATCTGTAAACTGGGATAAAACGTACTGTATAAAGCTGGTCTGAGAGTTACATGAAATGGATTTATAGAGTTCTCAGTACAGTTCCTGAAATACAGCAGCTGATGCCAGTAGATTTCCTTCCCTTTTCTACTTTTGAACTTTGCTGTAGTTATTGGCATTGTTTTAATGTTGAAGTAAACAGTTTGCTTAATTGTGCATCAGTATTCAGTCCAAATTAATTTTAAATTAGGTCTTTACTGGGAGCCTCTTCATGACCTTAAAATTGCCATTAACCCTTTATAGAACAGGTTGCGTTTGACTAAATATATAAACAGGGCTAGGCACGGTGGCTCATGTCTGTAATCCCAGCACTTTGGGAGTCTGTGGTGGGTGGATCACCTGAGGTTGGGAGTTCGAGACCACTCTGACCAACATGGAGAAACTCCATTCTACTAAAAATACAAAATTAGCCGGACATGGTGGTGCATGCCTGTAATCCCATCCACTCAGGAGGCTGAGGTAGGAGAAACGCTTGAATCCCGGAGGCGGAGGTTGTAGTGAGCTGAGATCATGCCATTGCACTCCAGCCTGGGCAACAAGAGCGAAATTCTGTCTGAGGAAAAATAAAAATAAAAAAAACCAGAGGTGTATCCTTACAGACTTTGTAGTCTGATAGAGGAGATACAAATGCATATAGTGAGGGAATTCTGCGCTAAAGGTTATCTGGAAAGAGAAGGTGATTCTATAGAATATCAGAATGGGAGAGGAAAGACATTTGGCTGGAGAAGAAAGCAGGAGCAGAGGCATGAAAGGAGTTAAAGAGACCGTGGGGGATTTCAGTCCCAGCCAAAGTTAGCCCCTTGTTTCCTTCCTTCCCTCCCTCCTTCCCTTCCCTTTCCCTTTGTTCTTTTTCCTTTCCCTTTCCTTTTCTTCCTTTGTGACTGTGTTTATTTATATCGCGGGACGAGAACACCTACCTCATCAGGGGTGAGCTTAAATGAAGTGAAATGATTCATAGGCTCCTGGTATACAGTAAATGCCCAGTTGATATTGATGATGATGTCACCACTGCCAGCACCACCTGTAGTTTCCTATGGTTGGTCTGTCTAGGGGTGAATTTGGAGGCCACATTTTAAGTTCTGGATATAACATTAAGGTGGTTGGTGTTTAATTTGAGTTAGGGGGAAGCCATTGAAAGGTAGGGACAGGATGGGACCTGTGTTTTAGAACAGTATTAAAGGGGGTTTGGAGGAATCTGCCCATGTAGGAACTTTAATTTCCAGAGTCTAGTCTGTTAGAGAAGCTGGTGAAGTCATTTGAGGCATGGAGTATGGGTCTGAAGTCAGAATCTTTTTAATTTTTTTTTATTTTCTCTGATCAGGGTGGAGAAGACAAAGTTAGACTATTTAATATTATGTTAAATGTGCTTTTTTTTCCTGAAGAGAGAATGGAGAAAGGATTTATTTAACATGAATATTATTTTATCCAGATGTTGAGAGAATAGATGAAGAGACTAGTAAGGCATTTTTGTGCCATTTGAGATGTTAGATTATAGTAGCATCTTAACAAAATAGGCAGAATTTAAAAAAAAAACTAGATTATATTTGTTTGTATTTGTTTATGTTTGGGTCTGTGTGGATATTTGAATTACTATTACTTGACACAGGCAATAAGGAGAGAAAAGAATGTGCTTTTTTCTGCTTTGGGTTTTTTTTTTGATGGAGTCTTGCATTGTTGCCTGGGCTGGAGTGCAGTGCCGTGATCTCTGCTCGTTGCTCGCTGCAACCTCTGCATCCTGGGTTCTTGCGATTCTCCTGCCTCAGCCTCCTGAGTAGCTAGAATTACAGGAGCACACCACCACACCCTAATTCTTTGTATTTTTTTTAGTAGAGACAGGGTTTCACTATGTTGACCAGACTGGTCTCAAACTCCTGACCTCATGATCTGCTTGCCTTGGCCTCCCAAAGTGCTGGGATTACAGGTATGAGCCACTGTGCCCGGCCTCCCCCATCCCCCAGAAGGCGTCATGCTCTGTTGCCAGGTTGGAGTGCGGTGGCGTGATCTCAGCTCACTGCAGCTTCTGCCTCCTGGGTTCAAGTGATTCTCCTGCCTCAGCTTCCCAAGTAGCTGGGATTATAGGCATGTGCCCCCACACCTAGCTCATTTTTGTATTTTTTAGTAGAGACAGAGTTTTTTACCATGTTGACCAGGATGGTCTTGATCTCTTGACTTTGTGACTCAGCCTCCCACCGTGCCTGGCCAGATTTTTTTTTTTTTTTTTTTGTGGGAGGGGTTTGAATTACTTTGTTTTTGCTTTCTCTAGAGGGTAATTGTAGATCCATAGATTTTTATGTATTCATTATGTGTTTCTTTTTGACACAGAGTCTCGCTCTGTCACCCAGGCTGGAGTGCAGTGGCACAATCTCGGCTCACTGCAGCCTCCACTTCTCGGTTCAAGCAATTCTCCTACCTCAGCCTCCTGAGTAGCTGAGATTACAGGTGTGTGCCACCAGGCCCAGCTAATTTTTGTGTTTCTAGTAGAGACGTGGTTTTACCATGTTGGTCAGGCTGGTCTCGAAATCCTGATCTTGTGATCTGCCTGCCTCGGCCTCCCAAGTGCTGGGATTACAGGCGTGAACCACTGCACCCGGCCCTTTTTTTTTTTTTTTTTTTTTTTTTTATTGAGACAGTCTTGCTCTGTCACCCTGACTGGAGTGTAGTGGCGCGATCTCGGCTCACTGCAACCTCCGCTTCTCGGTTAGAGCAATTCTCCTGTCTCAGCCTCCCAAGTAGATGGGATTACAGGAGTGTGCCACCACGCCTGCCTAATTTTTTGTATTTTTAGTAGAGATGGGGTTTTAGCTTGTTGGTCTGGCTAGTCTCAAACTCCTGACCTCAAGTGATCCACCCACCTCAGCCTCCCAAAGTGCTGGGATTACAGGCGTGAGCCACCATGCCTGACTTTATCCAGTGTGTTTTAACGAAATATTCACTGTTTTTCCTCAGCTTGTCACAAGGTGGACGTGTTGAGGTCCTTTCAAGCTAGTTCTCTTTCCCTTGACATGACACATAACTCTCTGAGGTTTTCTTGCTTTCTGACACAAGATGTCTGAGGTTTACTTTGTGCTTTTCCTGCCAAATACCTTTCAGTCATTTCTTTTTTCTTCTTCAATTCAGGTAAGTCGTTTCTTTTAGCTTGTTTTATTGATGAATAGAATTTAGATACTGCAGTCTGGGTGTTACATGTTCTTACTGTTAGGGTGCCCATGCGTTCATTGGACAGCCATGGGAAATGTACAGATTTGGATTTTTATATTGCTATTTCTAGTTCAAATTTAACAACACAGTTTTTACTATGAGTTTATCCTTTTTTCTCTAACGTTGAAAATTAACATTCTTAGCAACATTAATATAATTGCTTTATCTTATAGTACAAATGTTGTAGTTTGAAAATAACACTAATAATAATAAAGCAACTGTAGGTTTATGTTTGGTTATGGTTCTTTTTGTTCTTCAGATGTATCCACATAAGCATGTACAGTTGACATTCTGATTTGTAAGGCCATTTGAAAAGATTTTCTCTGATGATGTTATGTGTTTGATAATTAATTTGGTTTATTTTTCTGAATTGTGTTTTTATTTAATGTATTTTTTAATGTGTAGAACATGTATGTGAACATTTATGTAGTTCAAAGGTCAGAGCTGTGTTAAAAAGTTATGTTCACAGCCTCACTTTCTTTTTTTTTGAGACAGAGTCTCACTCTGTCACCCAGGCTGGAGTGTAGTGGCACCATCTTGGCTCACTGTAGCCTCTGCTCCCCGGGTTCAAGCGATTCTCCTGCCTCAGCTTCCTGAGTAGCTGGGAATATAGTCGCCTGCCAGTGTGCCTGGCTAATTTTTGTATTTTTGGTAGAGATGGGGTTTCACTATCTTGGTGAGGCTGGTCTTGAACTCCTGACCTCATGATCCACCTGCCTCAGTCTCCCAAAGTGCTGGGATTACAGGCATGAGCCACCTCACCCAGCTCACAGCCTCACTTTGATTCTGTGCCTTCACAAATTTTTCTCCTTTCCCAGATAATTGTTTCTGCTTTATTCTTTCGATACTCATTTTTGCAAATGTAAGCACATCTGTATATTTTTATTTTCGTTTCTTAATAGGCAGCATTCCATGCACACTGCTGTGCTTCCTTTTGCTTCATGTATTCTGGAGATCGCTTCATAGAAGCTCTGTATTTTGTGCTTGCAGCTCATCTCCTAATGATGAATATTTGGGTGGTTCATGTTCTCTCGGCTGTTACAAATACTGCGGCAATGAATAACCTTGTGCGAATGTTGTTTTGTATTTGTGCAGATACAGCTTTAAGGTAGATTGTTGGGTGAAAGTAAACACATTTGTAATTTTGTTTGTGTCAAAACAGTTATATTTTCTTTTTAAAACTTTTGAATTTTTTGTAGAGATGAGGTCTCACGGTGTTGCCCAGGATGATCTTGAACTCCTGACCTCAGGCAGTCCTTTCACCTGGGCTTCCCAAAATCTTGGGATTATAGGTGTCGGGCCCAGTTAATTTTTGTGTTTTTGATAGAGACGGGATTTTGCCTGGTAGCTCAGCCTAAAACATTACATTTTCATGCTGGGTGCGGTGGCCCTTGCTTGTATCCCAGCACTTTGGAAGGCTGAGGTGGGTGGATCCATGACGTCAGGAGTTCAAGACCAGCCTGGACAACGTGGTGAAACACCGTCTCTACTAAAAATACAAAAATTAGCTGGGCAAGATGGCACACACTGTAATCCCAACTACCCTGCATGAGAGTCACTTGAACCTGGGAGGTAGAGGCTGCATGAGCCAAGATTGTGCCATTGCACTGCAGTCTGGGTGATAGAGCGTGACTCCATCTCAAAAAAAGAAAAGTACATTCTTAAAAGACAGATCCCATGTAAGCCTTTTACTGAAAACTCTGAATGGCTTCCTGGTGCCTTAAAGACAAAAGTTTATAATGTAGTCTCAAGGGCATACATATAGTTGGTGTGCATACAGTTTTACATCCCTTAAAAACGGGGATGCATTCAGAGAACCTCGTTGTGAACATCATAGAGTGTAGTTACACAAACCTATATGGGACAGCCTACTGTGCACCTAGGCTGTGTAATATGACCTAATGCTCCTAGGCTACAAACTGTACAGTAGATGACTGAACTGAGTACTGTAGGCTTGCAACACAGTGGTAAGTATTTGTGTATGTAAACATGTCTAAGCACAGAGAAAGTACAGTGAAAACATGGTACAAGAGATAAATGGTATGCCTGTATAGGGCACTTACCATGATTGGAGCTGGCAGGACTGAAAGTTGCTCTCTGTTGAGTCTGTGAGTGAATGGGAAGGTCTAGAACATTATTGTTCACTACTGAGGACTGTATGTAAACACTGTACAATTAGGATACATTAAATTTATAAAAAATTTCTTCAATAATTAACCTTAGCTTACTGTAACTTTTTAACCTAATAAGTCTTTTAATTTTTTTTTTTTAACTTTTTGTCTCTTTAAATAGCACTTAGTTTAAAACAGCCTCATGATAATATGGATCCACTGTGGTATATGTGGTCTGTCATTGACAGAAACGTCATTAGGTGGTACACGACTAATTACTTTAGGCCTCAGCCTCATCTTGTACCATTTTCCCCCTTGCTCTCTTTGCTTCAGCTGTGTGGGCCCTCCTTCATTCTCCTGCGCTCACCGTCTTCTCCACCAGGAATCTTGGCCCTTGTTCTTTCCCTCTGCCTGGAATGCCTTTCTTTGTTAACAGTTATTTCTAGTCTTTAGAGTTTGGCTCAAGCATCACTTTTTAATGAAATTTTCTATGTGGGTGCTTGTAAATTTTCATAAGAGATGGGACTGTTCTGATATTCAACACCCACTCCAACAAGTGTCAGTTGTTTTTTTTTTTATTGAGACAGAGTCTTGCTCTGTTTTCCAGGCTGGAGTGCAGTGGTGCAATCTCAGCTCACTGCAGCCTCTGCTCTCTGGGTTCTGGTAATTCTCCTTCCTCAGTCTCCCAAATAGCTGGGACTACAGGTGTGTGCCACCATGCCTGGCTAATTTTTTTTGTATTTTTATTAGAGATGGGATTTCACCCTGTTGCCCAGGCTGGTCTTGAACTCCTTACCTCAAGTGATCTGCCCGCCTCGGCCTCCCAAAGTGCTGGGATTACAGGTGTGAGCCACCACTCCTGGCCTGAAGTTGTTTCTTGAGACAAGGTCTCACTCCGGTCGCCCAGGCTGTAGTGCAATGGCACAGTTTTGGTTCATTGCAGCCTTGACCCTCCCGGGGCTCAGGTGATCTTCCCATCTCAGCCTCCAGAGTAGCTGAGACTACAGGTGCATGGCACGATGCCTGGCTAGTTAATTTTTGTATTTTTGGTAGAGACAGGTTTTTGCCTTGTTGCCCAGGCTGGTGTCTAGCTCCTGGACTCAAGCAGTCTACCTGCCTCAGCCTCCCAAAGTGCAGGGATTACAGGCATGAGCCACCATGCCCAGCTGTCTGAAGTTGTTGAATTTTTTTTCCTGACCTTTCTGCAGTCAAGTCCTCTTGGTGCCTACCAAAATTACAGTGTTATATTAGTTTATGTAATTTAATTAATTTTAGTTTTCCCACAAAGGCTGAGTTTCATGAAAGCAGAACTGTTCCTGTTTTTGACCTTAATTAATTTTCTAGTACCTAGCTCAGTGTCTGGATCCTGAGGGCTCACGCTACCCTGTGCAGTAGCTAGAATTAAATAATGAGGAAATCGAGGCTTATGCAGTTGGCTAAATGTCTTGTTTGCTGCACAGATATCTGACATACAGTGATTAGTAAGTAACAATTTGGTGACTTTTAATTGTAATTTTTCTTTCAGGATCACATACGGTTTAGAAAAATCCACTAGGATGGATAAAAAGGAAAGTATATGGGGTGTGTGTGTGTATTAAGGCATTTGTTACAGGGATTTGAGTTCACACAGTGTAGGAGTTGGCTAAGCAGTTTCTGTCAGGCTGTTGTGTTTGTGCTTCATGGTCGAGTTTGAAGTCCACAGGGCAGTCGTTTGAGAAAGGAAGATGGATGTAAAGTGGGGAAGAAGCCATAGGCAGGGGGGATGAAAAGCCTTGCTAGTTCTAGCTGCCTCTGTTCCTGCTTGTGTGGGTGGCCTATAAGAGCTGGATCCTTGGCAAGTGTAGCCCAGGAGGCAGAGAAGCTTAAGGAGAACCCGAGGAAGGTAGAGTGGATGCGGCTGTGGTTCTAGGCCAGCCACTTCCTCACATGAGTGGGGTTAGTCAGAAGATGAGCAACAACAGTGTGTGCAAGCTGCAGGGTGGTTGCTGTATTTCCTGCACCCCTCAACTGCTGCACAGGAATCCCTTTTGAGCCTTGCAAGTTGGAAACATAAAGGAAAGGAAATTCTGAGGAATGTAGTTCAGCTCAGCCAAGTTCAAAGCATACAAAAAATGATGAGCTCAGGCTTTTAGATTTTTAGCTCGGGTTACACGTAAGGAACAGGAAGGTTTCTGTGACTGCTCTTAAAGTGCAAATGTAATTCCCAATTTGTGGGTGAGATCATTGATTGTTAGGAATGGAATCCTGTAAATTGGACTGGAGGCATATGGTCAGATTCTGTTCAAACTGGAGACCTTAAATCTTTAAATGTTGCTCAGCTACCTTTGCCGGAGAAGCAAATTTTCCAGCCCTTCCCAGAGGAACTTAATCTCCCTTTTCCTGAAAAACCTGTAACTGGCCTCCCTTTGGGTAGTTGCCTTGTAAGGTACTGTCTTTCTGGGAATCTGCCCTGTAATCCTTCTTTCTTGTAGATCTGTGACTGAACTGTTCTTGCGGCAGGCCCCAGAGAGTGAGGTAACCCATGAGAAAGGTATGCTACACTACAAAAGATTGTATAGTTTTGCCACTATGTGGTCAGCACCCTCAAGGAATATTTGTGGCAATGGATCTTAGGGGCATAGTATAATAGTGAAAGGAACATAAAGTTGGATCAGGCAGAATTTATTGATATGGGCTCACTACGTAGAGATTCTAGATTAGGTGTTATATAGTTCAAGGAGTTAGAAAGGGCTCTAACAGTTGAGTTGATTGGCTGAGGCCCATCCTACGAGGTCTGATGCCTCAATTAGATTTTTTGTGGCCTAACAAGGAACTCCACTGAACACTCATCTTGTATAAGAGTGTATATTTGACCTGGCATGGTGTCTAATACCTGAAATCCCAGCACTTTGGGAGGCCAAGGCAGCAGATCAGCTGAGGTCAGGAGTTTGAGACCAGCCCGGCTAAGATGGCGATACCCCATCTCTACTAAAAATATAGAAATTAATGTGGGGACCCATGCCTGTAATCGCAGCTACTCAGCAGGCTGAGGCAGGAGAATCGCTTAAACCCGGAAGGCAGAGATTGCAGTGAGCCAAGATTGCACCACTGCACTCCAGCCTGGACGACAGAGCAAGACTCTGCCTAAAAAACAACAACAACAACAACAACAAAATTAGCTGGGTGTGGTGGCTTGTGCCTGTAATTTTAGTTACTCACTCGGGAGGCTCAGGTGAGAGGATTAGTTGAACTGGGAGAGTCGAGGCTGCAGTGAGCCATGATCATGCTACTGTGCTCTAGCCTGGGCAATAGAGCAAGACCCTAATAAAATATTAGTCCATAAGGAAAGGTTCACCTAAATGCATAGCCTTTAAATAAATAACTTGCATCATTGGTGGGACTGTACTTTAGTAGGACCTCTTTGGAGGATGGGTGCACTAAAACAGAATTTTTTTTTGTTTTTTGAGATGGAGTTTCACTCTTGTCACCCAGGCTGGACAATGGTGCGGTCTCAGCTCACTGCAACTTCCGCCAGCTGGGTTCAAGCGATTCTCCTGCCAGAGCCTCCTGAGTAGCTGGGAGATTACAGGTGCCCGCCACCATAGCCAGCTAATTTTTGTATTATTGGTAGAGATGGAGTTTCACCATGTTGGCCAGGCTGGTCTTGCACTGCTGAGCTCAGGTGATCCACCCACGTCAGCCTCCCAAAGTCTTGGGATTACAGGTGTGAGCCACGGCACCTGGTCTAAAACAGAATTGAAAGTGCATGTACTCTGTGTATCCAGTAGTTTCACTGCTAGGAATTTATCGTATAGATTAATTTGGACAGTATGCAAATATGTATGTGTAAGGTTTTTCATTATATCAGTGTTTGTGATTGAGAAAAATTAGAAACAACTATCCAAAAATCGAGTTAAGGTAGAGTAAATTACCGTTATACCCATACATGGAAATATTCTGCCATTGTTAAAAATAAGAGGTTGATAGGAAAAAAATTCATACAGCCATCCCTCCATATCAGGGAATTGGTTCCAGGACTGCCCCCACCAAGCCAGTGGAGACCAAAATCCACAGATGCTCAAGTTGCTCGTATAAATTGGTGTATTTGCATATAACCTGTGCACATCTTCCTGTATAAGTAATCTCTAAATTGCTCATCGTATGTAATCCAGTATAAATGCTATACAAATAGTTGTTATACTGTATTGTTTAGGGAATAACTATAAGGAAAAAGTTTGTGTTTGGTACAGATGCAAGCATAATTTTTTTCCCGAATTTTTAAAATGTGAGGTTAGTTGAATCCACAGAAGCGGAGACAAGGGATAAGAGGGCCAGGGGCGTACTGTATTACAGGGAAAATGTAGCATTTAATAAGAGAAGCAAGTTGTGGAACTGTGTGTTCTCACTTACGTTGAGATGTTATATATCTGCTTTAAGCCTTTGCTTAGAAATACATTGCTAAATTCCTAGCAGTCTTTCCTTTTATTTATGCATACTATTTTACATCTTTATGGGATACATATGATGAATACTTGTTTTTGTTTGTTTTTTTCTGAGATGGAGTTTTGCTCTTGTTTCCTAGGCTGGAGTGTAATGACATGATCTCAGCTCACTGCAACTTCCACCTCCCAGATTCACTCTCCTACCTCAGCCTCCCGAGTCGCTGGGGATTACAGGCGTGTGCCACCACACCCAGCTAATTTTTTGTATTTTTAGTAGAGATGGGGTTTCACCATGTTGGCCAGACTAGTCTTGACCTCCTGACATCAGGTGATCCACCCATCTCGGCCTCCCAAAGAGCTGGGATTACAGGCGTGAGTCACCATGCCCAGTCTCATATGAATACTTGTTACATGCATAGAATGTGTAATGATCAAGTTAGGGTACCTGAAGTATTCATCACCTTGAGTATTTATCTTTTTTTTTTTTTTTTTTTTTTTTTGAGGCAGAGTCTGGCTCTGTTGTTGAGGCTGGAGTACAGTGGTGCAATCTCAGCTTGCTATAACCTCTGCCTCCAGAGTTCAAGCAATTCTTCTGCCTCAACCTTCAGAGTAAGCTGGGATTAAGGCATACGCCACCATGCTGGGCTAATTTTTGTACTTTTAGTAGAGACAGGGTTTTACCATGTTGGCCAGGCTGGTCTGGAACCCTGACCTCAGGTGATCCACCTGCCTCAGCCTCCCAAAGTTCTGGGATTACAGGCGTGGGCTACCTTGCCTGGCCAAGTATTTATCATCTCTATGTGCTGGTAACATTTCAGGCCTTCTCTTTTAGCTGCTTTGAAATATACAGTATGTATTTGCTAACATATTGCAAATATATCGTGCTATTGCACTCCAGCCTGGGCTAACTATGGTGACCGTACTCTGCTATAGAACATTAGAACCTATTGCTTCTAACTGTATGTTTGTACCCATTAACCAGCCTCTCTTCCTCACCCCCTCCCTTCCTAGCCTCTGATACCTGTCATTGTATTCTCTGTTAACATGAGGTCTTTTTTTTTTTTTTTTAACTCCCATATATTTGTGAGAATGTGTGATGTTTTTCTTTCTATGGCTGGCTTGTCTTATTTCACTTAACATAGTGACCTCCAGCTTCATCCATGTTGCTGCAAACAACATGATTTCATGTTTTCTTCTGGCTGAATAGCATTCCATTGTGTATATATGCCACGTTTTCATTGTCTGCTCATTGGTGGATACTTAGGTTGATTCCATGTCTTTGCTATTGTGAATAGTGCTGTGATAAACACGTGAGTATATACTGATTTGATATACTGATTTCCTTTACGTTGGATAAATAGCCAGTGGGATTGCTGGATCATACAGTAGTTCTGTTTTTAGTGTTTTGAGGAATCTCCATACTGGTTTTCATAACGATGTCACTAATTTCCAGTCCCACCTCAGTGTGTAAGAGTTCCCTTTTCTCGCATCATGTCAGCATCTGCTGTTCTTTGTATTTTTAAGAATAGATAGTCTAACTGTAGTAAGGTGGTAAGTATCTCATTGTAGTTTTGATTTGTACTTACCTGGTGATTACTGATGTGAGCATTTTTTCATATATCAGTTGGCCATTTGTATGTTTTTTGATGTCCTTTGCCCATTTTTTAGTGGGATTGTTTGTTGTTTTTAATTGTTGGTTATTTGAGCTCATTGCATATTCTGGATTTTAGTCCTTTGTCATGAATAGTTTGCACACATCATTTCCCATTCAACAGGTTGTCTGTTTGCTCTGTCGTTTGTTTCCTTTGCTGTGCAGAAGCTTATTGAAAGACATGTATTGAGCATGGTGACTCACACCTGTAATCCCAGCACTTTGGGAGGCTGAGGCAGGTGGATTGCTTGAGATCAGGAGTTCTGAGACCAGCCTGGCCAACATAGTGAAATCCTATCTTTACTAAAAATACAAAAAATTAGCTGGGTGGGGTGGCAGGCGTCTGTAATCCCAACTACTCGGGAGGCTCAGGCAGGAGAATCGCTTGAACCTGGGAGGCAGAGGTTGCATTGAGCTGAGATTGCGCCAGTGCACTCCAGCCTGGGCAACAAGAGCTAAACTCCATCTCGGAAAAAAAAAAAAAAAAAAGGCCAGGTGCAGTGGCTCAACTCTATAATTCCAGCACTTTGGGAGGCTGAGGTGGGCAGATCACTTGAGGCCAGGAGTTCGAGACCAGCCCGGACAGTATGGTGAAACCCCGTCGCTTTAAAAAAAAAAAAAAAGTGAGAAATATGTGAGTTTCTCTTTAGTTGTGATACTTTTTGCTTTATACATTATCTTATGAGGGTATATTCTTAGATGCTTAGGTATTTAGAGCTGTATAGTTAATAAATAACAATAAATCATATTTATAAGTATTTATTAACGTTAATAATAATGATAATTACAGGTGTGAGCTACTGGCCTGATTTTTTTTTTTTTGAAGGATACTTTTGATGTGTGCAGAATTGTAAGTTGTCAGTTTTCTTCTAAGGTGTTAAAATAAACTATTGAATTCTGACCAGGTGCAGTGGCTCACATCTGTAATCCTAGCACTTTGGGAGGCCAAGGGGAGAGGATAACTGGAGCCTCAGGAGTTTGAGACCAGCCTGGGTAACATAGTGAGACCTCATCTCTAATTTTTTTTTAATTAAAAGAGAAGCTATTGAATTCTGTCTTCAGTTTTCATTCTTTTTATTAGAAGTAAACTGTCAGTTTTAATATTTGTTCCCATGACTGGAATCTCTCTCAATTTTTTGTGGTGGGGGGGTGGTCAGAGGACAGAGTCTTGCTCTGTCACCCAGGCTGGAGTGCAGTGGTACAGTCTTGACTCATTGTAGCCTTGACCTCCCAGGCTCAAGTGATCCTCCTACCTCAGCCTCCTGAGTTGGGAGTATAGGCCCGAGCAACCCTGTGCCTGGCTATTTTTTATAGTTTTTGTAGAGAGAAGCAGGGTTTTGCCATGTTGCCCAGACTGGTCTTGAACTCCTGGGCTCAAGGGGTCTGCCTGCTCGGTCTCTCAGAGTGCTGGGGTTACAGGTGCAAGCCACCGTGCCCAGCCTGGAATCTCTTTTGGTACTGCAGGCTTTATGGTTTTTTTATGTCTTTGGTTTTCAACAGTTTTACTATGATGTATTTGTGTATATGTTTCTTTCTTTCTTTCTTTTTTTTCTTTTTTTTGAAACAAAGTCTCGCTCGGTCACCAGGCTGGAGTGCAGTGACATTATCTCGGCTCACTGCAGCCTCTGACATCTTGGTTCAAGTGACTCTCCTGCCTCAGCCTCCTGAGTAGCTGGGATTACAGGCATGCACCACTGCACCCAGCTAATTTTTGTATTTTTAGTAGAGATGAGTTTTCACCATGTTGGCCAGGATGGTCTCAATCTCCTGACCTTGTGATCCGCCAGCCTCGGCTCCCCTAAATGCTGGAATTACAGGCGTAAGCCACAGTACCTGGCCTCAGGTATATATTTGTTTATTCATCCTGCTTGGATTCTTGGATTTTATTGAACCCGTGAGGGCATGTCTTTCATTAGTTTTGAAAAGTTGGCAGGCATTATCTTCTCAACTATATCTGCTATTCCCCCTTTACCCCTCCTCCCCTGCCTTCTGAGAGCCCACCTGAACACATGTTAGACCTCGGTCTCTTACCCTCTTCATGCTTCATCCTAGATATTTTTATCTGATCTCTCTTTGTTCAATAATTGTTAACAAGGTTAACCTGCTGTTAATCCTATACGTTAGTTTTTTTTTTGTTTTTTTTTTTTTTTACTTTTGGAATATCCATTTTATTTTTTTTTTTTTTTTTTGGTTCTGGAATATCTGATTTATTGATAGTTTTCTGCTGAAGTTTTCAATCTTTGTGTTTTCTTTATTTGAACATAGTAATTATAGCGACTTTAGTTTTCATTTAGTGATTTCATTTATTGGTACACCATTCTCCTAGCTTAAAGTATGATTTTGCAGTTCTAACACTTGGCAGCCCTGTCGGCCTGTTTTTTTTTTTTTTTTATTTTTAAGTTGATTTTCTCTGTTATCCAGGCTGGAATGCAGTGATGCAATTATGGCTCACTGCAGCCTTGAACTCCTGGACTCTAAGGATCCTCCTACCTCAGCCTCCCAAGTAGCTGGGACTGTAAGTGTGGGCCCCATGCCTGGCTAATTTCTTATTTACATCTGTTTTAGAGATGGGAGTTTCATTGTGTTGCCCAGGCTGGTCTCTTAACTCCTGACCTCAAGTGATCCTCCCACTTCAGCCTTCTGAGTTGCTGGAATTACAAATATGTGTTACCATGCCGGGCTCTGCTTCATTTTTATTGTTTGTTTTTTTTCTGCTGGTTTTTATTCATTTTGTCTCTTTGTTGGCTGTGTGCGGGTGTATGTGTGTACATATGTGCACATCTAGTAGATTACATTTTAAATATCATTTGAAAAATTTGGGGTCTAGGATGATATATCCAGAGAGGATGTATGCTTACTTCTACCCCAGGCATCTCAGGGAATAGGCAGTCTGGGATCACCTTGGTTCAGTTTTAGGGATAAAGATGAGTTGAAGTTGAGCTACACGTCTTAGAGCCTCGTTGCTTCCCTTTTCCCCCACTTCCTAAGTGCAGCAATTCAGAATTCCATCTTGAAGGTAGATGAGTTTACCTGTCACTCTGCAATCCCCGTTGGTATTTTCTGAATTTTAGTTCTTTTCTCCTAATCTTACCAAGCTGTCAGATTCTCAGCTGCCCCTTAACACTTGGCAGTTGCTCTCAGGGACCAAGTGGTTATAAATGTAGGGTTTCCCTCTTTAGATTCTGTCTCTCTGATACCTTACTATCTTTCAAGTTATTTGATGCTTTCATGCATGCATTTAGTGTGTGTTCAATTTTTTTTTTTTTTTGGTGAGGCAGGATCTCGCTTTGTTGCCCAGGCTAGAGTGCAGTGGCATGATCATGGTTTACTGCAGCCTTGGCCTCCTAGGCTCAAGCAGTCCTTCTGCCTCAGCCTCCCTAGTAGCTAGGACTATAGGTGTATGTCGCCATGCCTGACTAATTTTTTAAATTTCCATTAGAGATGAGATCTCCCTATGTAGCTCTGGCTGGTCTTGAATGTCTGGATTCAAGTGATCCTCCCTTGCCTCCGAAGTGCTGGGATTACAGGCATGAACCACTGTGCCTGGCTTGTGTTCAACTTCTTCTCGTGGTAGTTTTCAGTTATATACAGAAGTCAAGAACATAGTGCAAAAGAACCCCATTTGTTTCCTTTACACAATTCCAGTAGTCATTGACGTAGCTTCCTTGCTTCTGGTATAACAAGATATTCCAAGCTCCTCTAATGTCCTTCTCCTCGTCTGGAATTGGCTATTTCTCTAAGAAACTCTGGCTTCTGATGGTTTTTTACTAGCGATATCCTTGTAAATTTTACTTTAATTTTGTAGCTGTTGAGAGGATTACCGGTCCATTATTACCAAGAGTTGACCATTTACACTAACACTTGCAGGTGGCCCGCAGAAACCTATCAAAGACCCAGAGAGATTGCTTGTTGTCCATAGTTTTAGATAGAGTGGGTTGTGCTATGGACCGTTTGGCAGTTTTATGAAACCAATGGATGCCTTTTCAGAATCTTTCTGAACACAGTGAATGAAACACACAGGATCACAACAGAAAACAATTATATTTAAACAGTTACACAAATATTACTACCTTGTTAAACAGAAGACTATGACGTCTTTGTCAGTAATTTAAGTGACAATATTGTTGATACATAGATAATTCAGATTTTGTTTTTTTAAGATCATAAAATTAAGGATTTTTTTTTGTTTGTTTTGAGATGAAGTTTTGCTGTCACCCAGGCTAGAGTGTGGTGGTGCAATCTTGGCTCACTACAGCCTCTGCCTCCCGGGTTCAAGCAATTCTCCTGCCTCAGCCTCCTGAGTAGCTGGGACTACAGGTGTGTGCCACCACACCTGGCTGATTTTTGTATTTTTAGTAGAGATGGGGTTTTATCCTGTTGGCCAGGCTGATCTCTAACTCCTGACATCAGATGATCTGGCTGCCTCAGCCTGCCGAAGTGCTGGGATTATAGGCGTCATCCACTGGCCTGGCATACATATATATATTTTTTTGTTTTTTTAGATAGAATCTTGCTCCGTTGCCCAGGCTGGAGTGCAGTGGTGCGATTTTGGCTCACTGCAACCTCAGCCTCCCAGATTCAAGTGATTCTTGTACCTCAGCCTCCTGAGTAGCTGGGACTACAGGTGTATACCACCACACTTGGCTAATTTTTTCAGTAGAGATGGGGTTTCACCCCATCTTTCATCTTGGCTCACAGGTGTGAGCCACTGCGCTGAGTCAAAGGTTTTGATATTTATTTGAGACAAATCAATTGTGGGGTAGTCTTTGGCTCATCTCCTTTTATATATTTGTTGGAAACAGGTGCTCAAAGTTGCAAAGAGAATGAACACTCAAAAGATTTCTCAGCAAGACAAATTTACTTCTGCAGAAGGGTTCTGCTCACCTCACTACTGCGAGAGCACAGTGAACAAAGGAGGGAAGGGGTTTTTATCCCTAACACAGTCCCTGTTTCTTCTGTGTCCTGCCCATGTTGGTTGGAATAGCCAATCTAAGCTACACTCGATTGGCTATTTTAAATTGGGACTGGTGGGAAGATTGGTTACAGAGCAGGTAGCTAGGAGTGAAGAGGACTGTTTCCATATAAGGAAGAGATGTGAGTTAAAGATTGGGACTGGCAGGAGAAGTTGTTTACAGAGAGTAGCTAGGAGTGAGAAGGTGCAAGGAAGTTGATTTTGAGAAAAAAGAACAAGGAGGTTAGACTTTGAAGAGCAACTCATTATATCTGACGTATTCATCAACAAATAATTGTTGATGGGGAATTCTGTTGAGCATTGTAGGTATGTGTATCATTTTGATACAGTCTGACTTACGTCAAAGTTAATTGGTTTCTACAAGACTGCCCTTACTTTGGATACCAGCTGCAAACTTGAGGGGCTCCCGTGTTACTTCCATTTCTGACTGAGTCCAAATGTGGAGGTTTCCATCACTGTCAAGTTTGATAATTCACTTAGGATGACTCATAAAACTCAAGAAACTACAGTACTGATAGTTTATTACAGCAAAAAATACAAATTGGGACCAGCCATAAGAAGTACATACAGAAAAAAAAAGAAGTACATATAGGATAGTGTCTGGGAAGTTCCCTGATGTGAAGTGTTCATGCCCTCCTATGGAGACAGGGTGGATCATCTTGGCATATTCATATGTGACTACATGCACAGAGTATTAACTAGGAAAGCTCATGTAAGCCTCTGTGTCCAGTGTTTTTACTGATGCTTCATTACATCAGCATGATCCATTGAATCATTGGCCTTGAGCTTGAACTTAATTCCTAGCTCCCCTCCCTGAACTTTGGGCTGCTATCCTGGGGCTCAGAGCCCCAGTCTTCTAATCCCATGGTTGGTCTTTCTGGTTTGGCCAGACCCTCACCCCCACATCCTGAGACATCTTGTTAGCATAAATTAGGTGCTCACCATGAATTACGGAGATGCCCTGTCCCTCGCAGGACATTTCAGGGATTTAAAGGGTGCCAACTGGAGCTGGGACAAAGGCCATCCAAGCTCTTTGTTATATCATAGTCAGCAGTTCTGCTTTCAGTTTGATGCCTAAGGACCAGACCTAGTGATATCATATGGCTGACCTGAGCTGTGCCTGAGCGCCTGCGTGAGAAGACTGTGTACTCTGACTGTGCTGATGGCAAGTCTAGTGAAGTGTCAGTGGATGAGTTTAAGTGGTATTTTGAGGTCTACAATAAATGCAATGGGATGGAAAGATGTGATTTCTATTGTTGGGAAATTGGAAGTACTACTACTAATACTGTGATTTGTTGCATACATTCATGATGGAAGGAAGTGCTGTACTTCAGGTAGAGGTTAAGAAAGATGAAGATAAAATTTTTCTCCTGTCCTAATCCATGGTCCTTATAAAATTTGACCATATATTAATAATTGTATTAAAAATTGGTATTAAGATGTTTAGTGGTTTAGGGTGTTTAATAATTGTTTTATTGATAGGAGAATTTGGGGCTCTGAAGGTCTTCAGATATCTACTTGGTATATGTGATAGCTGCTTTGCCAGTATCCTTAAGTAGCTGAACATTGTGTAATTAGTGATGCTTTATAAGGATTGAGATCTTTATTTTAATCTTTGAGGTTTTAGCTAACGGCACAACTTACACCAGTGGACCTTAGAACATTGTCCTTAGGTGCCATCCATTGTAACATTTATTTTTATTTATTTATTTATTTTTTTGAGACGGAGTTTCGCTCTTGTTGCCCAGGCTGGAGTGCAATGGCGCGATCTCGGCTCACCGCAACCTCCGCCTCCTGGGTTCAAGCAATTCTCCTGCCTCAGCCTCCCGAGTAGGTGGGACTACAGGCACGTGCCACCACGCCCAGCTAATTTTTGTATTTTTAGTAGAGACGGGGTTTCACCACGTTGACCAGGATGGTCTCGATCTCTTGACCTCGTGATCCACCCGCCTCGGCCTCCCAAAGTGCTGGGATTACAGGCGTGAGCCACCGCGCCCGGCCTGTAACATTTATTTTTTGAGACAGGATCTTGCTCTGTTACCCAGTGCAGTGATGCCATCTTGGCTCACTGCAGTCTCAAGTGATCCCCCCATCCCAGCTTCCCAGTTAGCTGGTACGACAGGTGTGGACCACCACACTTAGCTTTTTTTTTTTTTTTTTTTTTTAAATGTTTTGTAGAGATGAGGTGTTACTGTGTCACCCAGGCTGGTCTCGAACTTTTGGACTCAAGGGATCTTCCCACCTCGATCTTCCAAAGTGGGATTACAGGTGTGAGCCCCACTCCACCCATTGTAACATCTTAAATAAGAATATCTAGCCGGGCGTGGTGGCTCACGCCTGTAATCCCAGCACTTTGGGAGGCCGAGGCGGGTGGATCACGAGGTCAAGAGATCGAGACCATCCTGGTCAACATGGTGAAACCCTGTCTCTACTAAAAATACAAAAATTAGCTGGGCATGGTGGCACGTGCCTGTAGTCCCAGCTACTCGGGAGGCTGAGGCAGGAGAATTGCT
>PVKV010020937.1:0-38678 GCA_004027835.1 Alouatta palliata
GTCCATGTGTTCTCATTGTTCAACACCCGTCTATGAGTGAGAATATGCGGTGTTTGGTTTTTTGTTCCTGTGTCAGTTTGCTGAGAATGATGGCTTCCAGGTTCATCCATGTCCCTACAAAGGATGCAAACTCATCGTTTTTGATGGCTGCATAATATTCCATGGTGTATATGTGCCACATTTTCCCTGTCCAGTCTATTTCTAGAATACCTATAATTTGCAGAATCCCTATTAACTTTTGGAAGAATAAGTGCTCTAAGCTCTTAGGAGAGGCTAATCTAATCTAATCATCTTACCCTTAATTCTCTCAATTTAGTTTTGGGGAAATTGAAGTTCCAAGGATTGTAGACGTGTTCATGTCACTTAGTTAGTGGCAGAGGAAGGACTAGAAGGAAGGTCTCCTGTTTGGACTCAGTGTGCTATTCATTTTCATTGACCCATGCTTCACTCATGACTTCCCTTCCCATTACTAGGAGTGACACAGTTTATGTTATGACTCTTGAGAGCAGAAGAGCTTAGTGCAATAAGTGAGGCCACAATATTCCATTGGCCACCCAGAATGTGGCCAGGTTTTCACCTTGAAAAAACATTTTTTTTCTCCTTCACTAAGTCCAGGTTACTTCTTTCCAGGCAGTCTCCCAAGATTTGTATTTGAGCAATATTTGAGATAGTAGTACTAGGGTATTAGAATTGATTATGTCACCAGGCCCATGATAAGGTACTAACAGATTGATCTAGCAAATGAAGGCATACAAGGGGTGAGAAAGAAAGCTATGTACTGTATGGGATATAAAGGTTAAAATGAGCTAATACTCAATTAGGTCAGACAAGTGTCAAGACTTCATGAGACTCAGAACTCCCCAGATTTTAATAGTAGGATTGTGGCATCAGAAATAAGCACCAGAAATTTGGGTACACATATCTTAGGAAATAAGTGAAACAAAACTTTGGTGCTTTGTCATTATTTAAAGGTCAGCTGCATTATCTCACACAAATGTTTGTAGAGAAAAGATATAACACACACTGGAAACAACTAAGAATAAAACAACAATATTAGTACAATAAAAATACATGACAACGGCTAGAAAAATGAGCTCTTAAAGAAAAAAAGACAAAACTTTCTAGGTGCTTTCAGAAGATCAAAATAAATCTCAATACTTCTTTTTTCTTTTTAAACATTGTATTCATTTAGTTGGTTTTTAAATAGAGACAAGGTCTAGCTATGTTGCCCAAACTGGTCTCAAACTCTTTGAGCTCAAGTGATCCTCCTTCCTCAGACTCCCAAAGTGCTGGGATTATGGATGTGAACCACCATGTCTGGCTTTTTTTCCTTTTTTTAAACATAGTCTCACTCTGTCACATGGCCTGGAGTGCAGGGTACAGTGGCATGATCACAGTTCACTGCAGCCTGGACCTTCCCAGGCTTCATAAATTTTTAATCCCACGTCTTCACTTTCAACATATTATGAGATTTAGAAAGTTCTAAAGCTTCTACCAAAAAGTTCAGGGCATCTAAATTCTTATCAAATAAGTCTCTAAATTAAGTATATCAGACATCTGTATATTTATGTTACTATCATAAAATTTTAGGATTGATCATTAACCAATAAATATAAAAGTGAGGTAAAAACAATTACCATAAATTATTTGTTCAGAGAAAAACATTCCAATGCCATATTGCATTTTGTCATAATACTGGTTGTAGAGAATTATTTGGATCTGAATAACTTTTCTGTAATTTCTAGAGGGCAAATACCTCTTAATCATTCGTGTGCTATTCTTATTTTGAAATGTTCCTCATGTTTGTGGTAAAACTCTGATATTATGAAAGGTCCAATTGTTTCCTAAGGCCCTAGAAAAAAATTTAAAAGGTAACATTTAATAACATATAAAACTTAATCTCACCAAATAAACTATTATTAAGTGTAATGGAAAAATGTGTCAAGTTGCTCACTAATATATAAGGTTACACGCTTCAGACTACCTGCTTTGTTTATTAACATGTCTCAGGCATGTGCAATAGTCATCAGAAAATGTCATAGCAAGCATCAGAGAAGGCTGTATTTAAACAATAAGATGATAGAACTATTCCTTTACAATGCATAATTATTTGGATTGGAGCAATGCATGGAGTTTAAGTTTTTAAAAGTTAGAATAGAGGAGACATGATCCAATTTTTTATTTTTAAAAATCAGAGTTATAAAGGAGTGGCACATGTTTTTAATTCTTTTATTAAATACTTTTTATTTGTCTTGGAGTATTCTTACATTTGCTCTAGGTGTGGACTAAAACCACAAACGAAGATCTAGCTCATTCTTTAACCTTGATGGATGTAGCTTATAGGACAGCCTTGTATCAGATGGAGCATATCTTTCACATTTAAGAATGTATTGGCTGGCTGCAAGCAAAGCCTATTGTTTTGTCTCTATGGATTGTTTTGTGTATTTTTTGGTCACTGCAAGAACTTGAGCATATTCACACCAGCGAAGCTGTTTCATGATTTTCTTTGGCTCTCTTTGCAGCATTGACCTGCTTCGCCTTCACAAATTAAAGAGATCTGGGATTTTTGTCCCAAACCAGGAATTTAGTTAAGATTTTCCAATAAGTCTCATATGCCCTATGGGCCAGATTACCTCCTTAAAGCAATCGTATTTGTGGATCTTGAAAAGTCAACATGCATGTACTGAGCAGCTACCACATGTTGGGCTCTCTTGTGTGTTTCTCCCTACCAAGTTATAGAGAAGTACATAAGCATCTGAAGCATTAGGCATACTGTTTCCTAAGAGAAATAGAATGTTAAAGAAACCATAGTAAGGAAATATCACATTGAGTTGACAGTGGATACACGAGATTAGAGAGATCTTCATGAGGCAAGTGGTGTTTGAACTGAGGGATGGATACGATTTTGAAGGGCAGGGATGGGCAAGAAGGTCACATAAGCAGGAACCATAGCATGGGGAAGGACACAAAGACAGAAAGACCATTGGTTACACTTGATGGCCCAGGAAACACAGCAATTAATACTGTTTGGGGGAGACACATCAGATACAGGAGGTGAGAGGGAAATATGTCTGGAAAACTAAGTAATGAGAAGAGCAGAGAAGGTCCAGGTTGTGAGGATAAGAAGTGTGAATTGATGAAGTATATGGTGGGGAAATCTTTACATAGGGAAGAACTCTGATGAAAGCATTTATATCTGTAGCTTTGGATTCAAATAAGGGTTCAAATAATTCAAAACTTGAGGAGGCCCAGGTGTCTGGCTCTTTGCATATGTCATGAATTGATGAGAAGAAAACTGTGTTCTAAACTACCTCTCCACTAGTGCCGACTCAAGGAGTAACTATCTCCCTGAGACATGCTATTTGTACAAAAGACTATAGAATAATTTGGGTTTTTTTTTAAGCTATCTATCTTCTTTATTAGGCAGAGAATAAATATGGACCCATAGTGCAGCCTAACTCATAGGAAAATGAAACAAATAATTTAAAGTCCTTTTTAAAACTTTGCTGTTACTGAGTATAGTTATTAATCTATAAGCTAAACAACAGTAAATATGTGTAGCTCTGGGTTATATTTTTAATTCTTTAAAACTTGATTAATTTTAGAGTAAGCCCTTACCTGAAGTTCCAAAGTATACATGACTACTTCCTATAAATGCATTGCATATTAACAATACCCACACAACAAACTGTCACAGGTATTACATAAGATACCACTACATGGCACATAACAATCCAAATTTAATAAATGTTACTTCTGTTCCATTTCCTCCTTCTTCAGAAATGCATTTGTTTCTGTATAAGCCTTAAAATGTCAATGGCTCATAATAGGCTTTAAGGAGAAATGGAATGCTGTAATTCTAAATATGTCTCCAAAAGAGATTTGGTGGATCTATTTTATGTTAGTGATAGCAGCAGTGGACCATCTGGAGAGGCTGCTGAGAAGACACCAGACTTGAGCACCCTTGGATTTTGACATCCACAGGGTCTTGGAACCCATCAGGACAACTGTATTTAGTTTATCTGCTCTCCTTCAAGGACTCAGCCTTTTGCTTATTATTAGGTTTCTATTTACTTTTACAGATGTAATTATTGACATAATATTCTTATTCCTTTATACAGTTTTGTTGCCAGCCACTTAAGTGCTTACTCTAATTTACTAATGACTCACCTTTTTTTGTGAGCATACACACCTGCCACTTAACTTTTTCAGTAGGAGGCTAATTCCTTTTTCCAGAGGTTATCATAAAGTGGAAACAAACCTGTGAGTCAGAAGACTCAACTAAGGTCTTGCTTCTTCCCTGTGGTCCCAGACTAGTAAGTTGCAGAGAAAGGGCTTGCACTCAAGTGTAACTACAGTTGCTCAATTCTCAGATTTCAACTACCAGGGATATGCTAACTACAGGAGAGTAAAGCAGAATGCGTTCCTCTAGGGTTCTCTGCTAAATACTTTCTGTGTTTTACTTACTAGGAATTATTTCTTTTTTCTCCTGTAAAACTACATCTCATTTTTCTGTGTCTTTTAATTTTGGCTTCTACATTCAATTTGTGCCTCTAATATGCTGCAGCACTACAGAGGAAAGTTTTTATAGTACTAATTTGGGGCAAAAAGAGTGACCTATTAGATGAGTTTATGGGTGATATGTTTGTCTTATGCAATGCTCTTAGGCATTCTCCCAAGCTGGAGAAAAGAGTTTTGGAGCCAGCCATAGTGGTGTATGCCTGTGGTCTCAGCTATTGAGAGGCTAAGGCAAGAGCCCAGGAGTTGGAGTCCAGCTTAAGCAACTTAGCAAGTGAGACTCAAAAAAAAACAAACAAACAAAAACAAAAAGAACCCATTACTCATGATTTTCTTCATGTAAATTATTTCATACTTACTAATTGGGGGACCCAGAGCTATACCATCATTGATCCCAACCTACTAGTATTTCATTCTCCTGTTTCTTCCTACTTCAGACTTAAGTGAAGAAAACTAATGAATTTGGTTTTCCAAATTCTTCCAGCAGATGTTATACTGTATTTCCATTGTTTGAGCTAGTATAGAAGTTGTCTGGCATGGTCTCATAGGATGTAGTAGAATATTTAGTAGAATCCGGCAAGAAATTCTAGTCTGAGGATAGACATGGTGGCTGAAGAAACCACTTTTGTAGGCACAATAAAGAGGGCATGTGAAGATTAAAAAAAAAAAAAAAAAAAAGAGCTCTAAGCATAGAGCTCCAAACGCATGACATAATAATTTTTTCTTACTGAGTTAGCATATATTTTAATGGAGAGCTAATTGAATAACGAATTGAGAAAATTGTCACATAGCCTAACGTCAATCTTTGGGGATCTTTGGGGAATTGCTTTACCAGCTGGAAACTTCTGGGGCCAGTGGCACCTTTGCCTGAGTTTTACTTGAGCCTGCTGGTCTCATTCTGCCTGCTTGGCCGGGCAGGCTGTGCTTGGCTCATGCTGCCCTCCCAGACCCCATGCCTGTGAAGGGTGAGCCAGGCACAGAGCATTAAGGAGTGCATGAGTGAGTGAGCACAGGGTCTCCCCGCTGCACACAGCCAGGCCTGCTGGCTGTGGCAGGGCAGGCAGTTCCAGGCGCCAGCATGGGCATTGGCTCCTGTGAGGCTGCAACTGGACTAGGCACGCACCACAAGTGGCTTCCACTGCTGGCACTGAAGAATGTGGTGGTGCCCGGAAGCTTGGAGATGCCAGGAACAACAGAGCCCTAAAGAAAGTGTCAAAGCCCTGGCTCAGAGTTCCTAGGTCTGGGGTCCCCGAAGGGCCACAACTCTTCTCTCCTTCTTTCTTCTCTCCTTGTAGTTCACAAAGCATTGAGTGAAGGGCGTGTTCCAGCCCTGTTTGTGTTACATCTCTTTCAGTCCCACTATTTGTGGGGTTTCAAGTTCTTGTCCTGCATCCAGGAAGAATGAGTTACGCAGACAACTGGAGGGTAAGTAAGGCAAATAAATGCTTTATTGAGTGACAGGACAGCTCTTAGGAGACTCCAACTGGTAGTTCCTTTACACAGGCAGGATGTCCTGACATCTGCTCAGCTCTCAGCTGAGAGGAGACCCCCCACAGTGGGGAGCTCCTCTCCACGGACAGGCCATCCTGCCATCTGTCCGGGGTTTTTATGGACTTCGGAGGGGAGGAAGTGTGGACTGATTGGTCCATGAGTGGGCCCAGAAGATGCATTATAAGTTCTTACTCTGGTCTGTGGAACTGACAGCCCAGCCCCCAGGCTTGAGTCCATACAAGCCTTGAAGTTAGGGCTTCACCAGGGACCTACCCCTTTCTGCCCTCTCTGCCTCCTGCCACCACCAACCTGCCATCCATGGTGCCCAGGCTGTTTGTGCCTAAGGGTGCCTGCAGGCCCTCGGTGAGCTGTCCTCAGCACCCCTTCAACCTTTCTCCTGTGCTTGCCGGCACCCAAAGTCTGGAGGGGGCTAAGGCAGCAGGGGACATGTCAGCTCTGTCCCAAGTGCGTGCACAACCAGCTGGATTGTGACAGGGCCCAGATTCAGCCACAACTTTATGCTGAGATCAGAGTGGGCATCAGGAGTGGGGCAGAGGCCAGGTAGCGGGAGCAGGCACTTCTGAGCCTGTAGGGGCAGGTGATCTTCCCAGGCCCCCAAGAGCACAGGCATGCCTGGGTCCAAAGCCATGGCTGGGCAGCTGCAACTACACCCTCTGGGCATGGCTCCCACCCTGCCAACTCAGAAACAGGCAGCTTCCACCTGTTCCCAGCTCCCGCTGGTTCCATGGAGTGCACATCCCTGGCCACTTCTCCCCTGTTCCAGCCGGGATCTTTGCAGCAGCCTGTCCAGATGGTCCACTGCTGCCATCACTAACATAAAATAGATCCACCAAATATCTTCTGGAGAGAGATTTAGAATTATAGCATTCCATTTCCCCTTAAAGCCTATTATGAGCCATTGACATTTTAAGGCTTATACAGAAACAAATGCATTTCTGAAGGAGGAAATGGAACAGAAGTAACATTTATTAAATTTGGATTGTTATGTGCCATGTAGTAGTATCTTATGTAATACCTGTGACAGTTTATTGTGTGGGTATTATTAATATGATTTTACAAACTCAGATTTGTTAAATATTTTTTCCCAAGAATACAGAATTAATAAGTGCAATTTAAATTCGAATCTAACCCAAGACCACATCCTCTACTCTGAAATGTCACTGCATCCCTAAAAGCTAAATAAACCTTGCAGGGTGAGAGGGATGTCTGTAAAGATAACATCAAAAGAGGAATGACCTCACTGTGCACTGAAAGAGTGTTAACATAAAGAAAACACTATGAAATAAGAAAATAAGGGAAAGCAACACATAAAGAAACTGAAGCAGAAATACATTTGAGTGGAAGATCTGCTTTTAATAGAAACTTCAACTTGTTTTAGTTATATTTACAGTGTTCCAAATTATTATCTATAAGCAAAGTCATCCAGAAAATTAAGGGAGGATATATGATAAACATAAAAATTAGAATTTTGACAGAATAAAATAAATAGCATTTAGTAATTACATCAAGTGTGCTTTCAATCCCACAGTAAGCTATTAAAAGTAGAACAACTGTTCAAAGCATGCTGCCAAATTTCTTCAAAATGACTTGTTTTGAAATGTTGACTAAAGATCTCAAAATTGTATATCATCTTTAGTATAATTAAACATTCTTCAGATCAAAAACATAGCTTTTTCTTGTATTCTTAGACATAAATTATATGTGACTTTCTCTTTCAAAAGTTTCTACCACTTATATAAGGCTTTATAGTTTATACCTAATTATAAAAATTAGCCTATTAAGAAAGTTTAATCTTAAAACTCCTATTTTACACTGTAAATATTCAACAAATAGATATTTATGCATTCATAAATTAACAAATATTTAGTGAATGAACTTAATAAATGAATAAATGAATAAATTTAGTTCAACTTGGTTATGTGACTTTTAAAGATCACTTGAGAAGTGGCCACACCTAAGTCTCTATCTTTGTCTCTGTTTATTCAGGGAGGTCATAACCTCTAGAAACAGAGACATGCATGTAATAAGTGGTTTGTTGAGATCTGATAGAAAACAGGATGTGTTCAATGACATATCATATGTTTAATGTGCTGTTCTTCTGTAGTAATCATAGTTCATCAGACTTGCAATGAACATGGGGCATCAACATAGAATTTAATCCCAACAGGTGCTTTTGTCATGCATTGCCTTAGGTGATTTGTTTTGCTATTTCTCTCTGAATAAACCTGGAGCATATGGCATGATCCTCAAGAAGAAATATGGTGTTCTAATCCATAATATTATCTTTATTTTCAGACTTAATGGCCACTCTCTTATTTGTTGTTTCCCCCATCAAAGCTGCTTCATTTCTTCCATTCTCACAAGTATGGGAAATAATGGGCTATCCCCAGTATAGGAGGAGTCGCGCTTCCAAATAGAAGCAAGCAGTATCAGGCTGAATGCCTAAGTAGTTTCCACGCAAGAAAAACATTATGTCAAAGTTTATTTCAGAAACTTGAAATCAGTTAATTCTGTGTTTTTTATTCTCTGTTAACCTTGGCCATCCTCCCTTGCCCCATGCTCTTATCAATATAAAATCTTCTCCTGTATTTATATTGTTGACTGTTTCCCAGATCTTTGGACCATGCCCTATGGGACTGGAACTTGATTGGCAAACTGATTGTTCTTTGGTGGCATTAAAATAATATTTTATATATATATTTTGGGGTCTTATTTGAAATGGGTTGCTCCTAGAAAACACTGTGTCCCTGTTAGCCTCCTCCAGAGAAAGCTGTTGCTTCTTTCCATTGCCTTGTGCCAAGCACCATGAGATAGCATCAACACTCTGTCTGAAATTCCTTTTCTTACGGTCCTACCATTTGTTGTGTTGTTGCCTGTTCTCATCCTGGTCACTATAATCTCACCAATCACTTTTCTTCATTCCTGTAAGATGCTTACATCTGGCTTACTGTTTTCCTCTCCATCACAACTATTTTCATCAGAACATTTTAACTCCTACTTGGGTGACTCACACAATATCCTACCATTACAATTCTTTGGCCTTCTCAAATCTAGTTATCCACTAAGGCTGTATATATTTTTTTCTTATCAAATGTGAAATAGTATCCAACTCTCTTAGATTATTGTAATCTGCTATTTGTCACAAACATCCTTCCCTTACAATTCCCCATTTTCTACTAAACCTGCGCTTCAGTCTTGTTTTGGTACCCAGACACTTGCTTACTCATCTGTCTCCAGGTATGTAAGACCACAGCTAGCTTCATCCTTCACTCTAAGGTCTGTGCTACAGAACAGTGATGCTCAAAGTGGAGTTCTCAAACAAGCAGTGTCAGCATCAACATCTCTTGGGAATTAGTAAAAGCATAGTTTCTTTCTTTCTTTTCTTTTTATTTTTATTTTTGAGATGGAATCTTGCTCTGTCACCCAGGCTGGAGTACAGTGGCATAATCTCGGCTCACTGCAACCTCCAACTTCCATGTTCAAGCAATTCTCCTGCCTCAGCCTCCCAAGTAGCTGGGACTATAGGCGCATGCCACCATGCTCGGCTAACTTTTCATATTTTTAGTAGAGATGGGATTTCACCATGTTAGCCAGGATGGTCTTTATCTCCTGACCTCGTGATCCATCCACCTTGGCCTCCCATAGTGGTGGGATTACAGGTGTGAGCCACTGCGCCCAGCCAGAAGCACAGTTTCTTTAGGCCCCATCTCAGGTCTACTGAATCAGAAACTCTGATGTTGGAGCCCAGCAACCTGTGTTTTAAAAAGCACTCTGGCTGATTCTTATACACTAAAGTTTAAGAACCACTAATATAGAGCATGAATTCAACCACTCCCTTGCCAGCACCTCTAGCGACTTTGGCTAGCAAAGAAGAGTCAACCATACATACATCATTATTTTACTTCAAACCCTCTTATGTATAAGATTTCTAAGAATTTAACAAGTTCTCCAGCTGCATCCAGCATCCACCTTCCATATACAATCTCTACCTTCAATCCAAACGTTTTATTGTAGTTTCTATTAATCTAAATGTTGATACTGTAAAACTGTTAAATGCCCATCACTTGATATTTCCAAAAGTGTTTTGCTTAGAACCATCCTCTGGGAAGGATTCTGAGCAATGCTGACTTACTCAAGGGGACGTATATAGGAAAGGGTAAAGATAAGACTTAAACTCAGGTCTAGCTGAATATGAAATCCATCCTTTTATCCATTTTGATGCAGAATGTGTGAAATGACAACCAAATCAACAAGCCATTTCATTCTAGTTGAAGTAGCACTTAACCAATGAATGCTCTATATAATTTTTTAAATGAGTGTTATATAAAAATCTATTCTAAAATAACTTTGGTAAATATCAGGTTAAATCATATTTCTTAGTGTAGGACTTCTAAGAATCTTTAATGTGCTGTTGTATATTTTGATTCTTCAAAAATCAGATATAGTATGATGTTGTCCAAAATTATTTGACCAAGGAACCATTTGTTTGTGAATCATCTGGATTAGTATCTTGTAGGGTAGTGTTCTAAGAGATGCTGTGGAAAATGTGGACTTAATCTATTTCCTTTCTTTTCAAGACATGTGGAATTGCTTATCTTTTTTATTTCATCTGCTTTCACACTCTGTTTTATTTTGCTACTCTTTTGAACTAGAATAATCATGCCCCATTTCTCCAAGAGGCATAATTTTCTCCTTCCTTCAAAGATAGTCTCATATTCTTCTGCCTTAGGGCTGGGTTCCGAGGAATCACATTTAGCCTGTAATGCTATGAACCAGACAATATAGTGTGTGTGCATATATATGTGTACACACACACACCACATATACATATATACACATACACAGACATACACATATATGTATACTAGGCCATGAAATCATATAGCTTGATAATGTGGTACTAATTTATAATTTTGTAGCATCATAATAAGTAGCATGTACTGTCTGGGACTGAATAAGCTGTGTTAGGGGTACAGTTTGCAGAGCAGACCATGGCTTTCATGCCTAACCCATGCTGGGCTTCACAATTATGACTTCAGTTTATAAGGGATCTTCCCACAGACCACATACATACCCAGAACACTCTCTAGAGGGTCATTTTGCCTTAGATTTTATTGGAAAAATTACCAGAAGTTTAAGTGGAAAATGGCTGAATAATGGAATGAGGATATACACACTACTAAGCAGTCAAAATATAGAATTCCAGCACAGTACATACTATAAATGTAGTTTTGATATTAATTTCAATTAATCTTCACTAGAAATTGGTTAAACCAGTAGGAAATGGTATTTAATAAATTATTTTTCCTGGCCTGGCATATTATCTCTGTTTCTTTCGTTATGCAGGTTCTGCTGATCTTCTTCTTTGCGTTCCATGCTCTTCTTGCCCTACACTGGTCTACTCTGGTATGTTTGCTCAGGGCACTTAATATCAATGTCAGGTAATGATGGGTACTTTCTAAAATTGCTCAGGATTTGTATTTTAAAAAATACATAGTCCTCATGACCTCTAATGAGAATAGGTTTTTCTCCAAGTACCCTGCACAAGATTACAAGATTTCTTCTCTCTCTCTCTCTCTCTCTGTGTGTGTGTGTGTGTGTGTGTGTGTGTGTGTGTATGTGTGTGTGCGTGTATGTATGTGTGTGTTCTATAGGTTTCAGACTTCTCATTTAGTCTCCATTCTCCCTTGCTAAGGTGGGAGGATGGGTGTTTTAAACCCTTTCTCCATGGCAGGAAAAATAATATCTTCTAGATAGATAAGAGCTAAAAACATGTTCTCCCACATGTAGACCCTGGACTCTATGATGCTATTATGTATTCCCTGCAGTTATAGCATCTCAGAATAATTTCACATCCATGAATATGAGGTTACTGTATGAACTATATACACAAAAATTTAAAAAAAAGTCACTGTATCATCTCTTCAGTATGTTTCAGAGAAAAGCAAAGGTGTTGAGCTTATCCTTACCACTCACAGAATCAGAGAATATCAAACTGGAAAGAACTTAGAACCAGCTACTTCTTCCCTAATCTAATGCTAGCCTTTTCTCTGCAATACCCCTACCAAATGGTCACCCAGACTCTGCATAAACACCTTGATTAATGGAGAGTTTACTGTTACCATTGGCTGCTAATTCAGTTTTGCTCTGCTGTAATTGCTCATCGACTCAATAATTCTGCATTAGGACATTACCTAAAGAAACAATTTCTTCAATGCACTATGATATAGATATCAGAATATCACGTTCATTGCCACATGTTTTATAATAAAGCATGAAAATGTTTTACAAGAAAACATGGAAAGCATGTAAAAAATAGAAACAACCTAATAATCAAAAAAAGAGATTGATTAAAAAATTATAGCAATCTGTATATTAGAAAGCTATGAATCCATAATGAAGGATGAGATATATATTATTGGATATAGGTACACAACATTTACTTATGTGGTTATATAGGTACCTATACCTCACGTGGTTCTGTTCCTCAGCCCATCAGGCATGCTTTGTATGACATACAGGCGTACTGCTGTTTAGTTCAAGAACTCTAACAAGTAAATCACTCATGTGATTCATATTTCAAACCTATAATGGATCAGGAACTACTGTCAGAGAATAGCACATGTCATTACCATGGGTGATACAGCACCTATCATAGGTCTTCTCATCATGGAATTTACTAAATTGTGGAGAAGACATACAGTGAATAGCTATTTACACAAAATGCTGTTGATGGTGATTATAGAAGCATGAGAATGAGTATGTGCATCAGGAGAGTTCTAGTTTGGCCAGTAGTCAAAGGGTCAAGAGAAAGTAATGTCTAAGGGTAAAGCATAAAGGAATGAAAGATGCAGTTGATAAAAGAGTTACTTGGGTTGGATGGAGTAAGTAAAGCATTCCAGATAAATAAAAAGTGTGTGCAAAAACAACCAGAAGCTCTTTCCCTCTCTTTCTCTTCCTCCTTAACTTTGTTTCCTCTCTTTCATCAAATAAATATTTATTAAGCAAATGCCACATACAAAGCATTCTTTTAGGTCCTATGAGTAAGATGGAGATTGAAGGTCTGCCTTCAGAATATTTATGGTAAATCAAAAAATATTAAATATAACTATGATATAAAGCAGAAAAAAACATGTAAAATATTCTAGAAACTTGAATATTTTCCCTTGCCATCTGTATTAGTCTGTTTTCACACTGCAATAAAGACATACCTGAGACTGGGTAATTTATAAAGAAAAGAGGGTTAAGTGCCTCACGGTTCAGCATGGCTGAGGAGGCCTCAGGAAACTTACAATCATGACAGAAGGCAAAGAGGAGGCAAGGCACCTTCTTCATAAGGCAGCAGGAAGGAGAAGTGCCAAGTGAAGGGGGAAGAGCCCCTTATAAAACCATCAGATCTTATGGGAACTCACCCCCTTTCACAAGAGCAGCATGGGGGAATTCATACCCATGATTGAATTACCTCCATCTGGTCTTGCCCTTGACACATGGAGATTACAGGAATTGTAATTCAAGATGAGGTTTGGGTAAAAACACAAAGCCTAACCACATTGCCATCTAATGTGATTAGAATTTTATACAGGGATCAGAAATTGACATATTGGCTGCAAATATGATTAATAGAGGTAGTATTCTAATGTCAATATCATTGTAAAAGTTCATTGGAAAAGAGGAAGTCATTAAAATCTCAATTTTTCTTTTTAATATGCTATAATGTAGACATGTTATTAAGCACATTTTCTTTTGTTTCATTTCTCCTCTGCAGGTTTGTGAAACAGACAGAAGAAGTTGCAAGTGGTCCTTAAAGAAATTGCAGTTATTCAAATCCTTATGTATAGTTCTAATTTTATTTACTATGTGTAATCATTTAGAGAATGGTTATTTTTATAATCTCAATAATAAACAAGTACTATTGTATCCAGGGAGTGCTGACGTATGTAATCAGAGAACATTAATCCTGCCAAAGGATTATGGGGTGGTCAGGAGGCCTGCAGCCTTTTGGCATGGTTAGTGTCTTGGGTTTAGATTACTTTATACATAGGTATTAAGATTAATATTTGATATATTAAATATTGCCTGATTCAAATAACTTTGCTTAAAATTTCTGTATTTTAACTTGTCTAGGGTTTTCTACTTCTATTTTTATAATATTTTCTCATTTTTTAGATTAATAAACATTATACTTATCCACATGTGCCAAGATGTGCCATTTAGGTCTCTGCAGATGTTAGCTGTTCGGAATCATCACTCGCCATACATGTTGTGTGTAGCAGTAAGAAGTATATTCTCCATCACTGCTCCTTCTCATGATTATTTTCTCTATTCCTATCAAAACAAATAATTGATATGTTAATTCAATAAAGCAAACCAATAAGGAATGACATGCATGGCCCAAAACATAGACAATAAAAACCGTCTGACCATTTATCCAATTATTGAACCCAATTAATATTATCCATTTTAAATTTAATATATGCTCGCCTTTGGAATGTGTTGTGCATTGATGCTAAATGAATGGATCTAAGTAAATCTGTCGAGTATCTCTACTGTCTGTTTTATTTGTCTTAATCTAAGTTTTCTTTCTGGACCCTTAAGATATAAGGTTAAATTATAAAACTATGTAACTGTCAAGGAAGCAATGTTAAAGGCCAGAACATGGATAAATAATAAAAAAATTCAGATTGTACAAATTAAGTCAATTCCCTAAATCAAGTCATGTAACAGTTTTAATTCTGTTAATATTTTCTTGTGTATAGAAACTCATGTAACTCATTTTTATAAAACTTTTGTGTTTTATAGGTAGAAAAAAGGAAGGTTTAGAAACAGCAGATTTTTTTAGTCAGAAAGGAGAGAAGGCAAGACAGTAAGTTTATGGGACCAGAACACTCCTCTATTTAAAAATCCTTGCCATGAGGAATATTTCTTCAAAAATGTTCACCTGAGGATCCAAATGCTTTTTCTATTAGAAATATTTTTTCTCAAAAATATGACACCCCTAATGCTTTCATCAGAGCCACACTTTCCTCCAACCATTGCCTGGTTGGTTTTCGTCCTCCTTTTGCTCACTGAGGTTTTCCTGGAAATAGTCACCCTACGAAGTGCCTCATCGGCCTCAAGATTCAGATTCCCCAGGATATCAGAATGTGTATTACTGAAGCTTCTGTCAAAGATAAAGAAACCCAGACACTAAGGGAAGTGGTAAAGAAAAATTTTCACTAGTCATAAACTACTGCAATAGAGAAGTAGGTCCAGTGTGAACTGAACTGAACTTTGATTTGTGTAGAGGTGACTAGGCCTCATAGAGGAGGGATGAGGAGCTCAGGAAGGGGAACAGCAGAATCAGGGAAGTGGACATTTAAAAAATGTGAGAAAGTGGGGTTGGTCCACATGGAGCTATCTGGGTTTGCTAACTGATGCTTATCAAAGTCAGATTCCTACCCTCCCTCAGAGACTGGGAGACAGGGACCCTATTCAGGTGTTGACTAGAACAAAATAGTAAAATTGTTTTACAGCCGTGAGCTTTCTCAGTCAGGAACTTATGGCTCTGGAATCATCATCCTAAGGATATACCATTGAGCTGTTAGCAACTATATTAGTATTTGTTGAAGTCTTTTAATGTGGGGGATGGGGTAGATGAAATTGTTTATCTGACAGTTTGTGGTTTTTCTAGGCCAAGGTTGAAGGTTAGTTGAAAAGAGGACTGAGAGGAGCCTGGCTGGTGTTTAGTCAATGAGAAAATCTTCATCAGCAGCTGTAAGGCAGGACACACACACACACACACACACACACAGAAAATCTTCAGCAGCTGTGAGGCAGGACACACACACACACACACACACACACACACACACACACATCTCTGCTCTCTTTTCTTTGTCAATGCCTTTAACCATTTCCAGAGGCCAAGGCCAGAGGTCAAGGCCGGTGAACATCTAAATACCAAATCTGGAAATTTCTCCATGTTGCTTCCCAATCTTTTGTTTCAAATGTCACACATGAAACCTGAATCTCTTGGCCCCGCTCTTGGCTCCCATTACTCTTTTTGCCTCTTTTGGGTTTCTTGACATAGCTCCACAGCTACTGCAATGATGAGGCTTGAAAAACCTGCACTAAAAGAGTGCCTCAAAATACTCCTCAAATTGCATACTTCAGCATCACTGCCGTGAACAGAGATGGCTTTGGGTCCCATGTTATGCCATAGCCTCTGTGTGTCCCTGAAGGGGGTTGAGGTAGCTTCTGACTTTCTGGACATGGAGACCATCACAGTCTAGTGGGGGAAACACATGTATAAACATGTAATTTAAGCAAAATGTTGTAGTGTAATATGACAAAGACATTTACAGGCCAGACTACTGTGTGAATATAAAAGAACACTTGTGAATACATCTTGGACCTAGACTTGGAAGTGAGTGAGTTGTGGGGTGTGTAGGAAGTCAGAGAAGGCTTTCTGGAAGAGATGATGCCTCAGCAAGTCCTTTAAAGATGAAGCAGAGTCAATGGAGCAATGAAGACAGGTAGGAGGGTCTTAGTGGGAGCAACAGAATAAACCCAGTACAGATGTCTGAGTGGGCAGAGTTTGCATGGCAGTGAGTGGAATAAATGCATGCTATTTATTACTAGAGTAGATAGAGTGTGATATGATGTGGTAGTTGATGGGTAGAGAAATGGGCAGGGATTGGGCTAAGGAAATTCTCATATACCACCCTGTAGTCTTCAACTCTGGCTGTTCAGCAGAGTCCCAGATGCTCAGACCCTACTCTCTGGGATTGAGAATTCAGCTGGACTGAGAGGGATGCCAATTATCCCTATTTATGAAAAACCTCACTTGAATTTCTTGAATAGCCAAGGATGACAGCCATGGCTGAAGAGAGCTACCAAAGATTTTCAGCAGGGGAGAGGAGTGACACTGTTAGATGAATAGATGAGCTCACCTTAGTAGCTGCGAGTAAAAATGCAGGAGTAGGAGAAACAGGAAGTTGGCAAGCCTGGAAATAGAGAAACTGGTTAGGAGGCTGTTACAAGACCTAACACAACATGATGAAGGTCTATTTAGGTTTTTATTAGGGCAAAAGATAGTAAAGGTCGAATGATTGTTGGGATATTCCAGAAACAGGGGAGCAGGTAGGACCAAAACCTATTTAAGGGTGGTTCTTGTGGAATTATTGCACATAGAAGGAAAGGGTAAGGTAGTTTTCAAGTGTGCCTCTTGGGTCTATGGCTTGGGGCTGGGAGTGGTGATAGGACAACAGAAAAAACATAAGATAACAGAAACAAAACAAAAGCAAACAAAACAAACAAACAAACAAAAAACGGGAGATTTGCTGCTGGAGGTGTTAACTTGGAGCTGCCTATAGGACATTTGATCTAAAATGTTCAGTAAATACAGGGGCCAAAGTGCAATGCTGAAGATACAGACATGTCATTCATATGTATATATGGGTTTATGAAAATGATGAAATTGTGCACATTGCCCGAGGAGAGCGTATGGCTTGAATAGACCTAGCCTGTCTAGGGATACCTAGGTTTAGAGGTCAGGCAAAAAGAGAGCAACAAAAACCAACAAAAATGTCTCCGGAAAAATAAAGAAAAAACAAGAGAGGTGTCACAGCTACTTAGAAAATAGAAAATCATGATTTTATGCTGTTTTCATAGTAATTTTCCCAATTAGATTCAAATCTCCATCTGACACTATATGTGCTATATTCTTCCTAGAATATACTTTCATTAAAAAATGGCTTGTTCTTCCTTTAGCTGGAAGGCCAAGAAAATGTTCACCTTGGATGGAGCCTCTAGGAATGAGACAGGCAGGAACTGTGACTATGCTTGTATAATGTCACTACCAGGGTGCACCCGGACAAAGAAAAAAGAAAGGTCTCATGAGCTGATTATTGCTCTACCTCATTTCTTTAGGAGAAGGGAATATCTCATCCACAGAATGTTAGATTCCACACCCTGCTTCATTTAACACTTACTCAACAAATACTTCCTGAACAGCCACTGTGCGTTTATTATTTATTCGATTCTGGGGACTCAGAAGCAGTAGGACATAGAGTCCTTGCATTTGTGGAGCTAGGTGGCTAGTGTGGGGACAACACTGACAGGCAGTTACAGTAAATCTTAAGAACCAAAGACAGGATGCTGAGGACTCACACCTGAGGACCATCTAATCTGCATTGCAGATAAAGAATCTTGGGCTTTGTTTACCCTATTCAATCTAAAGAATGAGGTTTATTCGGATGAAATTCAGGAGGATTGAGGAGAGTTCGGAGTAGGTTTGAAGAAAGAAGCTGAAGAATATTTTGAGAAAGCAGGCTACATCAAGATTTAGTTACAGGAATGAGCATGGCATATCAGCTGAAATGAACATTTGAATATGGTTGGAACACAAGGAGATGCACACTGTTGCCAAATGATGCAGTGAGAAGTTAGTAGCAGCCAAACCATAAAGGCTATTAAAAGATTCAGAGGGCAAGAGAAACACATGGAAGAGTTTTAAGCAAGTAAATAGCAAGATTTGCATTTTAGAAAGACAATTCTTGGCACCAGGGTGGAAAACAAATCATAAAGGAACAAAACTAGAGGCAGGGTGAATGGCTAGGACATTCTTGCAGTAATCAACATTGGAGACACAGAGCTGTACAGATAGAGAAATTTAGACAGTTAATTCATTAAAGATGGGAGGGAGGAGTCACAGATAATGGTCAGATTTCTGGCCAGGACACCTGGCAGTGAAATCTGTTTAGAATGAGGGGAAAATGTTGAGTTCATTTGGGGACATTTCAAATTTAAAGAGATGGGAGCCATATCCAAGATTCTGAGTGACATCAACATAAAGAGAGTCAGTGCGTAATAGAAATCAAGGCAATGGAGAACATCACCTAATGACAGTCTGCAGTGAAAAGAGATGTCTCATGAATATACCAGCACTTAAGAGACTGAAAAAGTGATTTCAAGAGTAACTTGATAGAGTGGTTGGCCCACACACTGTTTCTAGGAAGCAGAAGGTCAAAATTCTTGTACTTTGAGGTCCCCGGTTCCTGTAAGCACAGCTGGGTTTCAGGGGAGAGACAGGCATGGTCATTTGTTAAACAACTTTTAGTAGTCTGGTTTAATGAAGCTGTAGAAATTTCCTGTGGGTGGATGAAATTAAAAAAACAAACAAACAAACAAAAAAAACTATATGTGAGTAGGCAAGGGGGATGTAAAGAACTTCCCTTATTTAGAAAGTAAAACTAAGGAATTGCCAAATTGGAGTCTTTTCAGTCAATGTGTGGAAGTGTCTGCTTGGGAATTCTTTTTTCTTTAGTTAATGGTGATTAAGGGACAACTAACACATTTAGGATAAAGCTTACAAATGACTCCTGCTAGTTTATCTCAGTGTAGTTTCAATTTGCAACATTTTTATTTATCATCCCTTTTGTTTACAAATAATCAAATATGTTTTCAGTTGGTTATAAGGACAATAACCACTGTTAGCTGCAAAACTCAGAGTCTTAGAAGACACTACTTTGCAGGAGAAGAAGGAGCATCATGCATTCCCTTGGTCCTAGGCACAGAGCTCTTCTTATGGTACACATTGTGACTTGCCTACATTATAAATATTTGTTAGCTTTTCAACTTGCCTTTGGCTCTCTTACCACTGCTCTTGCCGATTGTTTGTTTTTGTAAAATTTCTATGGTGGCTTTTTGTCCATTTGTGTCTTTCATGTTTACAGAGCCTGTCTCTTGGAAAGCTAACATAAGTGGATTTGGGTATTGGTGGAAGCTATGATTTGGCAATTCTTCTCACTATTATAATCATTTAAAATATGCCTGAAGAACTCCAAATGCTACATGCAAAACTACAATAGTAATATGACCCTGTGTCTGAAAACTATAATTATTATGCAGACATTTTCTCTAAGAAATTGTCTAGCAAATGGCAGCAGGAGCAAATGGCTTTGAGTCTGTGCAGCGTACGTGGTTTCTTGTGGGGAAATGGCCAACTTACAGCTTGTATGAGGAAGCTGTAAAAGAGCTTACATCTCATCTGGTAAACTTGCAGTTTCCAGCATAGTACATTATAACTGTATCTGAGGGCCCTTTATGAACAGCAGGTATTTGATAGAATCACTAGCCCAAAGTTTACTTCAACATCTGGATTCTTAGATAAAGAAGAAATATTGTGCTTATGGAAATTGTTTTACTAGATATTGCAAAATATTTTAGGCTATAGGTAATTAGCATATATAGGAAAACGTTCTTAGAGCATGATCAGGATTGCATTATCAATAGATTACACTGAGTTATGAAAATATGAATCTTGTATAGTTATCTTGTATAGTTTCAGTAAGTTATAAGCCAAGATTTTAACATCTTTTATATATTTGTTGTTTGAATTCACTGTGAAATATTTTGTGCTGAAGATCAGTATCGCTCACTGTATCTCATTCTTCTCTTCTTCCTGGACACATGAAAGATTTCTCAGTCTGCTACAACTACATTACTAGTTCTGGCCAATGGCCATCAATGGAATTCATATATATCACTTCCAGTCCAAGACAATTGGATGTTACCAATTGAGATGGCAATAGCTAAATATGTTTGAGTTTGTGGTTGTGTAGAATAGAGCTCTGCTGGCCTGTATTAAACCAGCAATATGAGTGAGAAATAAACCTTTATTCCACCACTAAGGTTAAGGGTTTATTTGTTACTGCAGCATAGTATGGCTTATTTTGAGTAATACTGGATCAAATTCTCTCCTTGATGAAAATGATGGATCCAAAAAAGGGCAATTCAAAGTCACGTAATTTAGGCTTTGTAGACACTCTTTAGTTTAGAGAAAACATAACTGATCATGATCATTTTTTAAAAACTGTCCATTGCTCAGGTGTGGTGGCTCATACCTATAATTTCAGCACTTTGGGAGGCCAAGGCAGGTGGATCATGAGGTCAGAAGTTCAAGACCAGTCTGGCCAAAATTGTGAAACCCTGTCTCTACTAAAAATACAAAAGTTAGCCAGGCACAGTGGCAGGTGCCTGTAATCCCAGCTACTGAGAAGGCTGAGGCAGGAGAATTGCTTGAACCCAGGCAGCAGAGGTTGCAGTAAGCCGAGATCATGCCACTGCACTTCAGCCTGGGCAATAGAGTGAGACTCTGTCTCAAAAAAACAAAACAAAACAAAAATCAATTTAAAAAAACCCTGTCCATTTGTACATTGAGAATAGTGGATTGCAACTAGATACATTCATTAGGTAGATTAAGATTTTCATATAAAATAAGTCTCACCTCGACTTAATTATACCTAGTCTAAATTTTTTATTTATCATCTCAAGGAATTTAGCGCTTGTGTATTTAACATCTAGGAAAGATAGTCAAATTATTTTATTTAGGATTATATTTCATAATCTATCTGTAAGTTTGAGTTTAAATGATGCTAGAGCCTCAAGAATAAAGTTTCAGATGAAAAATAAGGAAGTTAGCATCTTAAGGCTATGAAGTTTATCAAGTGGAGTAATGAGGATATTATATCCCCATAGGTTTTATGGAACCAATCATATAATTTCATATGCATTACTGATATTTTTTAACTTATTTTATATCTTTGGTTTATTTGTGTTTCAAAAACAGAACTGTATGCCTCAGGAACCTCTTGGTACTAACAGTTGTAAAAGTCATTGGAAAATGAAGTCTATATAGGAAATTATTCCCAATGATAGACAGGTTTAAACATATAGCCCTCATATTAGAAGAAATGTCATTGTGCCAAGACATAGATCAGTTGAAGGAAAAAAGCAGAGGTAGTGTGGTATAGTAATAAGACCATGTGATTTGTTGCCACGGATGTACGTTTGAGCAATTGCTTCATTCTTCAGAAACTCAATTTAGGTAATATAACTAACCTCTGAGTCTCAGTTCAATAATAATGTGTTATGGCTAGGAAGCTTAGCAGGGCCTTCTTCTGTACCTTGTATGCATTAACTCATTTAATCCTCACCTCAGTTCTATGAGGCTTAGAGGAGTTAAGCATCAGACCTCCACTCTCACTATCAGTGTGGGACAGAAGCTCAAATTGAGTGTGTCTTAGCCTCATACTATTTAGCACTTTTCCAGAGGACCTATTTATCTATAAAACAGTAATAGTCACACTTAAATGAGATTACTATGAGATTTTAAATGAGTCAATATATTTAATATCCTAACTTAGTGAGAGATACTATCTTAGCCTGGACTGCCATAAAAAAATACCATAGGCCAGGTGGCTTAAAAATCAGAAATTATTTTGTTCACAGTTCTGAAGCCTAGAAGTCTGAGATCAGATTACCATCATGGTTACTTTCTGGTAAGAGCCCTCTTCCCAGCTTGCAGGCAGCTGCCTTACTAGTCCTGTGTCTAAGAAAGAGCTCTGGTTTTTCTTCCTCTTCTGATAAGGGCACTAATCCCTATCATGGAAGCCCCACCCTCATGACTTCACCTAAACCTAATTTCCTCCCAAAGGCCCTACCTCCAAACAGCATCACATTAGAGCTTCAGTGTAAATAATTTTTGGGAAAGAAATATTCAGTTCATAATACGTACAATAAGTGCTAAGTATTATTACCATTTGGATAGTAGTGGTATTACCATTACAGGCATACTTTGGAGTTCTTGCAGTTTTAGGTTCAGACCATTGATCACAATTTTTTGGTTTCCCTGTGCATATCAAAGTTATGTTTACACTGTACTGTGGTCTATTAGGAGTGATTAATGTCTAAAAAACCAATATACATGCCTTAATTTAAAAAATTCTTTTCTTGCTAGAAAATGCTAATGATTACCTGAGCCTTCAGTGAATTATAATCACTTTGCTGATGGAAGGGCTTATCTCAAAATTGATACTGCAGGGTGATGGTTGCTGAAGGCTGAGTTGGCTTTGGCAATTTCTTAAAATCAGATAGCCATGAAGTTTGACTCTTTGTCATAAAAAATGTATCTCTATCATGTGATACTGTTTGGTAACATTTTACCCACAATACAACTGTCAGAAGTGGAATCAGTCCTCTCAAACCCTGTCACTGCTCTACCAACTATGTTTAAGTAATATTGTAAATTCTTTATAGTCATTTCAACAATAATCACAGCATCTTCACCATCTTTCTTCCATTTCAAGAAATCACTTTCTTTGCTCATCCGTAAGAAGCAACTCCTCATCCTTTAGAGTTTTATCTTAGGTTGCAGCAATTCAGTCACATCTTCAGGCTCCACTTCCAATTATTCCAGTTCTCTTGCAATTTCCATGTCATCTGCAGTTACTTCCTCCACTAAAGTATTAAACCCATCGGAGTCATTAATGAGAGCTGGAATCAACTCCTTCCAAACTTTTGTTAATGTTATTTTAACTTCCTCCCTTGAATTATAAATGTTCTTAATGATATCTAGAATGGTGAAATGGTGAATTCTTTCTGGAAAGTTTTCTATTAACTTTGCTCAGGTCTATCAGAAGATCACTGTCTATGACATCTATAGCCATATAAAAAGAATTCTTTAAGTGACAAGACCTGAAAGTCAAAATTACTACTTAATTCATGGACTGCAGAATGAATGTTGTATTAGCAGGCATTAAAACAACATTCATCTCCTTATACATCTCCATCAGAGCTCCTGGGTGACTAGGTGCATTGTCAACGAGCAGTAATATTTTGAAAAAGAAATATTTTTTTTCTGAGAAGTAGGTCTCAATAGGGGGCTTTAATTATTCAATAAACCATGCTGTAAACAGATGTGCAGTCATCCAGGCTTTTTTGTTCTCTTTATAGGGCACAAGCAAAGCAGATTTAACATCATTTTTAAGGGATCTTGGATTTTTGGAATAGTAGATGAGCACTGGCTTCAACTTAAAGTCAGCAGCCGCATTAGGCCCTATTAAGAGAGTCAGCCTGTTCCTTTGATGCTTTGAAGCCAGACATTGACTTTTCCTCTCTCATTATGAAACTTCTAGATGGAATATTCTTCCAATAGAAGTCTGCCTCATCAACATGAAAAGTCTGTTGTTTAGTGTAGCAACCATCATCAATTATTTTAGCTAGATCTTATGGATAACTTGCTGCAGCTTCTCTATCAGCGCTTGCTATTTAGCTTTGCACTTTTATGTTATAATGACAGCTTCTTCCTTTAACCTCATAAACCAACTTCAGCTACCATTCAACATTTTTTCCTGTAGCTTCCTTACCTCTTTCAGCCTTCACAGAATTGAAATGTTAGGGCTGCTTTCTGGATCAAGTTCTGGCTTAAGGGAATGCTATAGTTGGTCTGATCTTCTATCCAGACCATTAAAACTTTCTCTATGTCAGCAACAAGGCTGTTTCACTTTCTTATCATTCATGTGTTCACTGAAGTAGCACTTTTAATTTGCTTCAAGAATGCTTCCTTTCCATGAATATCTTGCTGGTTTGCCACAAGAGGACAAGAGGCCTAGCTATTGTCCTGTCTTGGCTTCAGAGTTGCAAGCGGTGCTGAGGGATGCTTCTCTTTGTCAGTTGGGCAGCACAGAAATGGAGCACCAAGAAAAGAAACAGGTTGTGGTGTTAAGAAAGCTGCTCTGATGTCCATAAACAGATGAGTCCAGCCAGGTACCCTGAAACCAGGGCCTCTGCTGATTGTACCCTACATTGTAGCCTGGGGGCATTTTGTTTTATAAAATAAGTTGGGAGAGGTTTAATATGATATGTTTAGTAATCATACAAGCTACCCATATAGTGCTTACTGTGAGACAAGGCTTTTACTGGGTGTTTTATATGCACTGACTCACTTATTTCCTTGCAGCAAATCAATCTGTTACTATTGTCCTTATTTGATGAATGAAGGGATTGAGACTTAACCTTCTCAGTAATGCCCAAGCCAAGAAGTGATGGAGCCAGAATTTGAATCCCAATTGTCTGAGGTGTGAAGCCAGCAATGTGGCCACTAAAGTCTAGCCCCCTTCATTAGTGCACGTAAGTGCCTTGGCTTGGCCAGAAAGAGTAAGTATTCTGACATATAGCAAACCCCGTAGAGTCTGGCCCCAGTTTTTCCACCCCTCTGTAAGAGCCTACTACACCATTTTTCCCTTTGATCAGACAGAGGTTGGGTGGTATAGGATTGAAAATAAATATTTATGGTTGTTCTCTGGTCTTTAGAGAGAGAATTCCTGGTCTTTTTTATTTCTCTAATTCAGACTTTTCAACAGACTTTAAATATATGAACAATTCCAGGCAGGTCAAAGTTGCACGGGTATTCAAAGGTCAGACATGGATAAATGTGTGGCAGGTACCTTTCTGGAAGCCAACAGGCCAAACTCATTGCTGGGCATGGAGGTTCCCACATGGAGCAAAGCAGGCAGCTTTGAACATCCATGTGTCTAAAGAAAGAGAGACCATGGCTAATCCTGGCACCCCTCCTGACATGGTACCTAATTCCCTGACATTTCTGGCTGCCTCTATTCAGTGGCACCTCATTTTATTCTTTTTCTTTTTCTTTTTTGAATATTGTGGCAAAATACTCCAGTGCTTCTGTTTCTGTGTGGAAGTTAATGCTGCATTAGAAGGAACCTTTAATTGAGAAGAGGGAATGGCATCTTGCATCTGTGTCAACTTCTGCCATTCTGCTTTGTTGGATGGGCTTCTGCTCTGGGATGAGCATCTTTGGCAAAGATAGGATAATCAAGTTGCCCCTTGATTATTTTTTAGCTTTATTTCAACAGAATACATAATCTTCAAAGAACAGATAAAATGCTGCGTATGTTCTGATACGAGGCATGCGAAACGCACCAACTTTGCTTTCATGACAAGTCAAAGATCTTCATCTGCCAAGTTGATTGGTGCCAAAGCAGGTTTCTGGTTTCTTGACAGTGATCCTCATAGGAGCTGACACAAGCCAAAGCAATAAATTCATGGCATCGGCTCTGTATCTCTGCATTGAAATCTTGCTGAGTGGAATGTGAGGCGATAAGAAGGCACAGGAGAGCTGGAGTTGGTCTGAACTACATAAGAGCCTTTGCCATAAAAATCAAACCAGATCCTTGCTGACAGTTGAAGTCATTGGTCAAATTCCCTTCCTGTTTTCCTTTTCATGTACTTTGTTTTGTTTGCCTGATCCTTTCACTTCATGGTTCTTGTGGAATCGGAAGTAAAGCAATACCACAGAAGAAAGTGAACCCAGCCTGTGGTGTCCCTGACTGAGCCAAACCCAAGAAACATTGGAAGTCTCCCTAGCCAGCTCAAGTTTGTGAGATTTCCAGCCTGACAGCCAGACCAAAGAGGTTTGGAGTGACGTGTGCGCCTTCTCAGCATGAAGCTTTGCAGAGTTTGTGTTTATTATTTCACTCATCTGTCAGCGACATTGAGTTTTGGTTAACCTTTCTTTTTTTTTCGGAGCTGTTAAGTAAATACACTCCAATAATTCAAGAAACAGAGCATTACAAAGTGCGGAATGTTATACTAATTCTTTTCCTTCTAATAGATATCAAAGTTTAATCATAATCAGTCTATATTTGAGATTCTGTGTTTGTTGAATATCCTTAGACTGATAAAAGTACCATGGGGTAATGACGTGTTAAGGTCAGATTTAGTGGTTTGTTAGTAAATACCTAGCAATCTTATCTACCCTAATATAAAGCTCTGATTTGTAGTATATGTCCATTCTCATGGTGTAAGTTATCTTGACTCTCACTGATACCAAGAGGTTATCACTAAGCACGCAATTGGCAAGAGATGTGCATCACAGGCTCTTACCAGTACTTTGAGCTGGCTTCAGCACACTGTTCACATTGCCCCTGGATTTGTGTGGCTGATACACAGAGACACTAGGTTTTTTTCCACTCTCACCAGACAAATGGGGAGAACTAAAATGACTCTATGCAACCTACCTATTGTCTGCAGGATTACTTATAAACACAGTGGTCTACAGTTGCAGCTTATAGAAAATTAAAGGAAAATCAAAATATATGTCTTTACTCCTTTCTTTTGATGACTGTCAAAAACTAGTTAAACATTTCCAGTTTAGAGCAGTGAAAGTGAATCTATGAAGTTAAAACAGAGCTAACTTATGGTTCATTTCCTAGTTGAGAAGTTAGGAGGAATAATAGCTCTTATATGTAGGAAACTCGTATGGCCACACATGTGCTATATACCCCACATTAAGGCCAAACCATGTACTGAGTGGCAATTGTCTTTACTACTATGTAAAATAAACTTATTAAGTCCTGATTGAATAATATTTCAGTCCTATTTGCCACAAGCCTGCAATATTTCTTCTTACCATCTGAGGTTTCTCAAAGTGGAAAAAAAGAATTTTATGATCCATCTCTTAGTGGGTGTCCTGTGTTACCAACCTCCTATGCCAGGTAATATTCCAGCCTTTTAATGTGTTATCTAATCCTGGTTCTATCATGTAAGGTAAAGATTATCTTCATTTTATTAATAAAACTGAACCCAGAGAAATTAAGGTGCAAAAGTTCTCACTAACAATTAGAGTAGGGCTGGAGTTTAGAGGCAGCTGTCTCTGAATGCAAAGCCTCTTAGGGTCTTTCCAAAAAAGGTGCTGTCTGTTGTGAACAGAAAAGTTAAAGTATGTTCATTTGTATAAAGTGCTCCTTTAGGCCAAACTCTGGGTCAAGAACAAAGATGCCAGTTCTTGCCATGGATCTAGCAGCCTTTTACAAAACAATCAAATCCAGAGGTGGGGAATTCTGAAGAGTTCTGAGTCAGTGGAGGCTGCCATTGAGGGGCTCGAGCTCACTGATGCACAATGAATAATTAAGAGCCTGTATTCACCAAAAGCTTCTGAAGTCAGGGCCTGCTACTGATATAGTGAGGCCCATTGTCAGAGTAACACAAGAAGGAAGTGGTGCCATCAATCTGGAGCCAGGTTTTGGTCTGAAAAGTACAGTATTGCATACCTCAGAGTCAGTGACTCATTACTTATACTGAGTGCAGGGGAGGCTGTGTGTCATCAGCTCTGGGGGAAGCACACAGGCTTGTGGAGTGGCTGTGCATCTCTATGAGCACTCCCAAGTACTAACTACATTAGTGAAGACTCAGTGACATTAAATAAATGCAAGTGATTGTGACTTCTGCTGTCTAATTTTTTTTCAATTAGCATTTATTAGAAATCAGTCTACCTGATATGAGAAAAAGAACATATTTTTGTGGATGTCCTGTTTGAGAGATGGCTAAAGAACACAATTTAGTAAATGTGGGTAGGAAGAGATATGGACAAAGACTTACCCTTAGTACTTAGATGTAGTGTTATTGCTAATGTATTATTTTGGACAAGTGCAATAGCTTGTTTACGTTTTTATTTCATCTTTAAAAAAGAATTAATATTACCTATCAAGATAATCTAATAAGACCTAAATTAGTTATTTTTATATTCAAGTACTTTACTGATAGCTATGAATCAAAATTGACATATGTTTATTGAATACATGTTAGGTTCTTATACACTATGAAGAGATATGTCATTATCTCTGACATCAAGTACCTCAGAATTTTGTTACAAAGGGAGAATCCAAATATTTTAAATGTGCAATAATACAAGTGACAAATAATATCCCAGTACTAGAAATGTCAGGTAGTAGTATAAAATTAATTTCCAGGTGAATGCCTCTGACAATTCTCATAGAAGTTCAGAGAAACACAAAAGAAATTAATAGATTGTAAACCATTTTTAAAAGAGGAAGAATTTGAGTAGGTTCTAGGAAGAGAGAAAAACATTGACAGGTGAAGAGCAATCCAAAATGTGTGAGACAGGTGCTAGGGACTGAATTATGTTCCACTCAAATTTATTTGTTGAAGCCCTAACTCCCCTCATCTCTATGCAACTGTTTTGGAGATAAGGTCTGTATTGGAACTAAGAGGTGACTGTAGTTAAATGGGGGTCCTAATCTGTTAGAATTGTTGTGTCTATGGAAGAGAAAGAGACACTAGAGATCCTTTGCTCATGTGAGGACACAGTAAGAAGGCAGCCATTTGTAAGTCAGGAAGAGAGCCCTCACCAGAAATCAAATCCTGCCAGAACTTTGATCTTGAACTTCCGAGCCTCCAGAACTGTGGGAAAATAAATGTTTGTTGTTTAAGTCACCCAGTCTTTGATACTTTGTTATGGCAGCCCTACCTAAGACAACAGGAACCTTGCAAATAAGAGAGGATGAAGGGATATGCAATACTCTTACAAATACTTTTATTGACATTCTGACCAGTAAAAGTAGACAACCTTGGAGTTGAACATTTGGAAAACTATAGAGAGTGAAAAAGACAGAGAATAAATCAAGGTCAACTTGATAATGATATTGAATGCAAGTAAGAAGTTAATACTTTATTCTATAGAAAATGTGAATGAGTCTTACATTTTGAACAGGGGAAGTATGTATTCAGTATAAAGCAGCACTTCAGCAAGAATGTTTCTACAGGAGTAGGAGAGATAAACTTTAAAGTACAAAGAGACAAATTAGAAGGCTATTGCAATTCTTTGACAGTTTAATGCTAGGTAAAAATCATTTACAATTTATATCAAAAGTGAGCTTTGCAGCTTGTAACATTTTCACCTTTCTGCCAAGAAACACAACACATAGAACAATTAGCTCCATTTGTTCATTTATTTGTTTCTCACAGCTTATCTCTTTTTTAACAGTTCTATTAATTAATTCAATAAAATTTTCTACATGTCAACCTCTATTCTAGATAAACCAAACAGACTGCTTCTATGAGTTTATATTTCAACAAAAAGAGATAGACAAGAAACATAATAAAAAGTAAGCTATATCATATATTAGAAGTGTATAAAATTATAAACCATATAATAGACTCCCTATGAGTTATATACCATATAACTATAATATGCCTCTAATATATATTTCAGAGCTTTTTCATAATTTCTGTGAAAAATTTAAAAAGTAGAGCCAGATAAAGGGAGTTAGGTAGTGCCAGAAGAAAGTAAATTACAATTTTAAAAATTATAATATGATAATCAGGGTAGGCCTTACTAAAAAGGTGACATCTAAGCCAAAACTGATACCTTCATCTCATATTATAAGTAGAAATGAACACTCTTTTTAAAGATGAGGGTTTTAAATAACACACAAAAGGAATATTTCTGTAGGTAAGCATACAGTGATAAAGGTCTATACTAGTGTTTAGTGGCAGTAAAAAGAGATAAATGTAAGAAAAATTCTTAAAAATCATTGGCAGCTAAATGACTAACTTATCCTTCTTTTTTTGCTCTCCATATTTAGAAAGGTGGCTGAGGTTTCAGACTTTGATGAATGAAACATACAGCTTCGTTAGCAGGGCTTGTAGTGAATAATGATAGTGTAATGGTGAAATCTATGACCCTTGCTGAAACCAACTCAAAACAACAACAATAAGAAACATGTAAAAAGAAAATTCTATTTGCGGTGAACATGGAAAATAGCTACTTCCCCAACCACGATCTATAAAGAGTATCTGCCAAATACTCTGTAATTCAAATGAATTGAGACAGGTTGCTAAGTGCCAAAATAAACAAATAGCTTCACATCTTGAGTGAGGTATAGAATTCTCTAGAAGTGAGAGTCCTAAGGGAGTGTGGGTGGCCTGAAGTAATAAACCTCCCTGTGGGATGTAGATTTCTTTTAAATCTTTGCTTCTAAATGGGAGAAATCATCTGAATGTGAAGTAAAGTTAACAAGAAACAGAATACTAGCTCCTGATCAAAGTCAATGAAGCATAAATTAAATAAGTTGAACAGCCTAGCAGAAATAAAACACAGTGATTAATTTTGAACTATGAAACCTGTCTGGATAATCTGTTCACCTCAGTAAAAATGTGCCCTCAAGGCATAGGATGAAAAGGATTTGATGATGAAGAGTTTGTGGAAACACATCTCATTTAAAATTGCCAACAGTCCCCACATTACTTCTCCTGCTACTCTGTAAATTATTCTTGAGCAAATAGTAGAACTATAACTATAACCATTTAAAAATGAGTAATAGGACTTTTACTTCTGGGCAATGTTGAGCTCATATACTTTGTCCATTGTTTTAGTGTTTTAGGTGGGAGAATAAGACAATGGACAAAGTATATAACAAAATGCTTTTTGAGCTATTAGACATTAGGCAATGAAATATACTGGTCACTGAGAGTCAGAAAACAAACAGGGTGAGCCCTATAATTGTCTCAATCTATTGCCTAAAAAAGTTTCCAGTTTTTAGACAGTGGCCTAGGAAAGGAGAACCCAGGCAGAATGTGCTCATTTTTCTGGACTGAGGAGACAGTGCTGAGAGTCTAGAGAGGTCAAGGAAGCTAGAGTTTGCAGGGCAAAGGACAACAGACAAAAGAATTTGAAAGAGAAAACTCCAGATATTTTCAGAATACTTCTCTCAAGTCATCAGCTGAGTACTTTATCGGCACATTCATGTAAAGAAACTACCTAAGACCAAGAAAAGAGCCACACAAAGGGTTAAGAGCATTAATTGGAGCTTCCATATAGCTTTGAATATTTCCTTTTCCCACCAGAGTGCCAAAAGTTCATAATTCACTGCATTAGTAGAGCACTCAGAAGGGTTTTACCTCTATAGTGGGGAAAAATGAAGATAAGACTACTGCTATTATCTTTTTTGCTGATGCTTAAAATCAAGACAAGAAAGGATCAAATTATTTGTAAATAACTATGTCCCAGGACAAAGCTTAAGAATATCTAAAGGATACAAATATATCAGAACTCAGTATGGTAAAATTTACAATATTTATTATCCAGTTAAAAATTATCAGAATGTCGGAGAAGCAGGAAAATGTGACCCACAAAGAGAGGTAAAATCAATCAATAGAAACTGAGTTAAGGATTATAGATTTAATAGACAAAGACATAAAAACTGTTATTATAACTATTTTATATGTTCTGTTAGGTCAATGCAAAAGCAATTGCGGTTTTTGCCATTACTTTCCACAGCAAAAATCAAAATTACTTTTGCACCAACCTAATAGAAGCTGGAGGGAAGACAGAAATGTTAAATAGAGGCTTAGAAAATACAGAAATTGACCAAAATCAAACTTCTGGATGAGAAAATGACAATGTCTGATATTTAAAAATACACAATAGGATTAACAACTGTTTGAAAACTCACAGAAATTAAGATTTATAAGCTTGAAGACATAGCAATAGGAACAATTTCAAATGAAATGCAAAGAATAAAAAAGAATCAACAAGAAAAAAAGGAAGAGATAAAAGGAAAAACAGAAATAAGAAAAAGAAGGAGAAAGAAATATTGAGTTGTGGGACAATTTTAACAGCTTAATATGTGCATAATTCCTATAGGAAAAGAGGAAAAAGTGGAAGGAAAAATATTTAAGTAATACTAGTTGAAAATTTTCCAAGTTGGATGAAAACCACAAGCTCACAGACCTAAGAATGTAATAACCTCCAAGCACTAGCAACATAAACGAAACTACACCGTGGCATGCCAAATTGATGAAAATGAGTGATAAAGGAAAATCTTAAAGGAAGCCACAGGGGAAAAAAAGACAGATACACAGAAGAACAAATATAAGGAAGACAGCAGACTTCTTGTGATAAATAATGCAAGCCAGAGAATGTGGATCAATATAATTTACTGAAAAATCAAACCAAATAAAATGAACAACAACAAAAAGAAATAAAGAAACCCAAACCAATCTGTCAATGTATAATTTTATAACCAACAAAATACCTTTCAAAAATAAGGGCAAAACATAAATATTTTCAGATGTAAAAAGCTTAAATTACTCAATGCCTGCAAGCTCTTACTAAAACAAATAATAAAGGAAGTCCTTTTTTATTTTTATTTTTTGAGATGGAGTCTTGCTCTGTCACCAGGCTGGAATGTAGTGGTACAATTTTTAAGCAGAAGAAAAACTGCTTACAGATATAAATCTTGACTTACACAAATGAAAAATGCATCAAAAAGGATAACTACTGAGGGTCGCATATATATTTTTCTTACTTAGATCTCTTTAAAAGTTAATCAACTGTTAAAATGAAAATAAAAACAAAGTATCATGGTGTTTATACGATTTGTAGAATTAAATATATTAAAATAATAGCACACATTTAAAATTAAAACAAAGGGATGCTACTATACACCTATTAGAATGGTGAAAATGCAAAAAGCTGGAAATAATAAACGTTAGTGAGTATGCACAGCAGATGGAAATCTATTCATTGCTGGGGGAATGCAAAGTGTGACAACCACATTGGAAGACAATTTCACAGCCTATTAAAAAACTAAACATAGTTTTCCCATACATTCCAGCAACTGCACTCCTGGATATTTACCGAGTTGATTTGGAAACCTATGATCACACAAAAACCTGCATGTAAATGCTGATAACAGCTTTATTTATGATCAACACAACTGGGAGCAACCAAGACATCCTTCAATTGGTGAATGCATATAGTGTGGTATTTCCACACAGAGGAATTCTATTCAGAAATAAAAAGAGATGAGCTTTTCAGCCAAGAAGATATATGGAGAAAACTTAGTGCATATTACTAAGTGAAGGAAGCCAGTTTGAAAAAGTTACATACTGTATGATTCCAATTATGTGATGCCTATAATAACATACACTATTATAGAAAACTCAAAACTATAGAGAAAGAAAAATGATCATTAGTTGCCAGGAGTTAGGGGAGAGGAGGAAGGGAAGAAAAAGTGAAGCTCAGGAGACTTAGGAGACAGTAAAATTATTATGTATGGTACTGTAATGATAAATACAAATAATTATATATTTTTCTAGTCCTATATAATTATAATAAACCTTAATGTACACACCTTCAAAAGTTTCTTTTAGGAGTTTAGGGAATCCAGCAAGGAATTCAGATGGTGCCAACAAAATGTGTTTTACAAATGTATGAAATAACTTCACTTACAGAATGAGGGGAAAAGATACTAATCTAATTGTCCATGGAAATGAGTACAGTCTGTAGAACTAAAGTCAAAAGGAACTGCTCATGAGTATTCTACTTGATAAAAGTATTTCCCAGTTAACAATTCTGATACAGTTATACATGTATAGTGAAATGGGATGATTAAGTAAATAAATGGCAAATGGTGAGAGCCACGTTTCTCACTGTAGAGTGCAAAGTTACAGGTAAGCAATGGAAGAGGCTCAATAATGTCTGTGGTAGTGGATTCAAGTTGGAGACATCAGTATGAATTCATGTTTAGCTTACTATATTAGTCTGTTTTTGCACAACTATAAAGATATATCTAAGACTGAGTACTTTATACAGAAAGGAAGTTTAATTGACTCACAGTTCTGCATGGCTGGGGAGGCCTCAGGAAACTCACAATCATGGCAAAAGGGGAAGAGGCATGTCTTACATAGCAGCAGGTGAGAGAAAGTGGGCAAGAGGAGGGAAAACTGTCTTATAAAGCTATCAGATCTCCTGAGACCTCACTCACTATCACGACAATAGTATGAGGGAAACCACATGGGTATTACGCAGATTACAATTCAAAATGAGATATCTATGGGGATACAAAGCCTAACTATATCACTTACTGTAATTAAATACATATTTGGTTACACATAGAAATATTTATAGATATGTGTATATACACATATTCATATAGATACATATTTTTTTTGTTCTGTCAGCTGAGAAGACCTAAAAGAAGTGACATCTCAGTAGCAAAGAGTATACTTATTTCCTGATCTTAGTCACTAATACTATTTTCTAATAAAAGAAACCAGGGCTTTATAAAGAAATGGCTGATTCTGTTACAAAGCTGACTACATACAAGATGAACCTGGAGCATTGTATAATGCCAGAGAGTAAGGACATGCTAAAAAAGAAAAAAAAATTCACACACATTGACAGGATATGTCAAAGAATCTCAGAAGGAAGCTGAAAGAGACTGCACTGGCCAACGAACTTGAAGAACAAAATACACAAGAAGAACTCGACCAACAAGCACTGGAATATTGCCAAAAATATAAAATCAGTATCCATGATTCCATACTAATACAAGTGAATACAATGAAAAATGAAAGAAAAGAGACAAATCTCCCGTGCAGATGAGTTCCAAATAATTTATGTGGATACCCTGCCCAACTAGCAGAGCTTACCCCTCTTAGGTGTGGGTTTGCAGAGTGACTTTCTCCCAAAGTGTACGTAGGGAAAGGAGAAAAAATAGAGTAACATTACAGTGAATAACCTTCACAATCATCATTAACATCCTACATTCACATGAAATACTTTCTATAACAAATGAATTAATATTGACATATTATTAATAAAGTCTATAGTTTGTATTTCTTTAGTTTTTAATTCATGCACTACTATGAATTCCAGGTGATCAAGGTCAATGCCAATACTCATAAATCATATTGATAATATGTTTATATAATGAAAATAGCACTATACCTATGTGGCCCTTGTCTTAATAACCTGTAACTCTAGTTTCAGCACACATGAACACACACACACACACACACACATATACACACACATGCACACACAGAGAGAGAGAGAGAGAGAGATAGAAAGAGAGAGAGACTTGTCTTGGCTTCTACTGGACCTTAAGTAATTCCACGTAATTGCCAACCTGGAGAGACCTTGCAGGAACTAGAACACAGGATACAGCTAGAAGAAGCTTTTTATGGAAACAAAAGCTGGTCTGGCTCATATATAATATAAGCAAATGTTATACTGACAAATAGGAAAGCTTTATTCTTTGTTTATCTGCATTATTAGTAGTGCTACAATATTTTTAACAGTACTGGCATTTTGAAAGATTGAATAAAATTGACCTCCTCTTCTTGCTCCTAGGTTCTGTCTAATGTGAGAAATATGACAACAGCATGAGAACATGGAGTGTCAAGTCTGACTGGCAGACTTGACAGAGCAATGGATGAAAAATGTACACTGACACAAGCTTGCCAGTCAGTGCAGCCAAGGGACCTCTGCCAAAGTCAGCAGTGGCCCTGATAAGCTGGCGATGTTCGCAAGGCGTTTGCAAAACCTTCTGACCTTCCAAGAAGGTTTGTGTCTTTCTATAATTTTTCTACCACCCTGACCGATCTCCTACAATGGAGCACCAAATCAACTATAAAAGAGACCTTGCCCAGTATGAGAGTGAAAGTATGCTTGTTCATACCCTACCCTACCCTCCCATATAGACCCTGGAACTGCCCACCTGAGTGGGCACTTATCTAGGTCTCCACCTCATAAGATCCAATCCCTGTGTTGGGGATCATTGGTGGATCAGCCCCTCCCAGGCGAAGAATGTAAAGCAGTGGCTATTGCTCGCTAAGTAGGGAATAGCACTTCATGCCATGGACAGGGGACAAGGGCGTGGCAAAGGGCTCAGAGTGCTTAGGGAACGTGAGCCTTATGGAAACCAAAGGATACTGAAAAGCAATAATAGTCATTGCTGACACTCATTAATAGCTTACTATGAGTAAGTTACTCTTTTCTTTTTTTTTTTTTGAGATGGAGTTTCGCTCTTGTTACCCAGGCTGGAGTGCAATGGCGCGATCTCGGCTCACCGCAACCTCCGCCTCCTGGGTTCCAGCAATTCTCCTGCCTCAGCCTCCCGAGTAGCTGGGACTACAGGCACGTGCCACCATGCCCAGCTAATTTTTGTATTTTTGGTAGAGACGGAGTTTCACCATGATGACCTGGATGGTCTCGATCTCTTGACCTCGTGATCCACCCGCCTCGGCCTCCCAAAGTGCTGGGATTACAGGCGTGAGCCACCGCGCCCGGCCCCTCAGTTACTCTTTTCTATGCTTTATACATATTTACTTTTTTATTTTTATTTCTACTATTTTTAGACATTTTATTTCTGTTTTTTTTTATTTCTGTCACCCAGGCTGGAGTACAGTGGCATGATCTCAGCAACCTCTGCCTCTCAGGTTCAAGCGATTCTCCTGCCTCAGCCTCCTCAGTAGCTGCGATTACAGGGATGTGTCACCATACCCTGGTAATTTTCATATTTTTAGTAGAGATGGTTTTACCATGTTGTCCAGGCTGGTCTTAAACTACTGGTTTCAAGTGATCTGCCTGCCTCAGCCTCCCAAAGTGCTGGGATTACAGGCATGAGCCTCTGCACCTAGCCCTGTATTTACTTTTTAAATACTTGTTTAAAAATCTATTAGGTAAATGTACTGTTAAATCCATTTTGCAGATGGAGAGACTGAAATAGGAAGTTAGAAATAGTTCCTGCACAGGGTTGGAAATGGAACTACTAAAGAAAATCCAACAGTCTCAACTTTTACAGCAAGTTGAATGATATAAATTACCTTATATAAATTATGGAAACAAACAAAATCAAAGTTTCTTATTAAAGGTAAGTGCCAGTTTGAAAAATCTGCAGAAAATGAAATTAGTAGGTTGATTCAATGTAGGATAAACTTTTACCTTATTAAGAATATTTTATGAGTTTTTGGATGTTCTTTTGTCTTTCTTCTTCATGGCAAAAGTTCATTTATTAATTATAGGTATAAATATTCTCTAATATTGTTTCTGTTGTCAAACCCATAAGGAATTTGTAAAAAGACTAGAAAACCTTTGAGGAAAGGGTCTTTGTACTCACTTTTATATTCCCAATGTCCAGAATGTACTTCATAATGTTTGCTCAAATGATAAGAAATCTTTTCTAAAAATCAGAGCTTTTTTTGGGAATTCATCTTCCTAGGTAGCCCCAGAAATCACTGTTTTCTCTGATGAGACTAACCTAGCTGCTACATACTTAAGATTGTGGCTGGAATCGATGCTAGGTCCTTCTGTTTTAATTGATTGAACACAATGTCCGAGGCCTCAGACTCGCCTAACCTTCAATTCCCTTTATTACTCTGGTTTTATTACTTCTAGAACAGCTATCTCTATGTGTCCCCCCATTGGGAGTGCTCTCACATAATTCAGCTCTCCCTTCCCAGAACTATGAGTGCTGAAAACTGGAAATAATCTTGTCTGGGGCATGTGAATATATGTGGCTCATGAGAAATCAACTGAGCTGGGAATATCTACTCAGGCTGTAACTTTAAAATCCACTGTGTGCTAAGAAAAACAAGCCTTCTTTGTAGGGTGAAGGCTACATTTGCTAACACAGCCATTATTTCCCCCAAATTTCTGACTCCTATCCAAGTAAACCCATTCTCTTCTGATATATGATATTGTCCTAAGAAACGCGCAACATTACAGTCTGGTACATCTTTAAGTGCCTTTAGGGTATTCTTTGCTTCTCTATTTCTTGGCTTTTTCCTAGAAGTCAGACGGATATAAATACTCAGAGCAGAACTCCTTGGGAAATCTATCCATGATCAGACTTGTGGGAAAGTTTAGGACCATGCAGTATCAAAGAAAGGATAATTCTCCTCATGTCCTTTAAAGGAGGCAATCCCAAAGGAATCGGATTTGTATCCTATCCTTCCTAAACCAGGGTTTCGAGCTCTAGCTCTAGAAAGGCAGAATCTCTCTTTCTCTCTCCCTCAATCTCTCTCTCTCTCTCTCTCTCTCTCTCTCTCTCTCTCTCTCTCTCTCTCTCTCTCTCTCTCTCTCTCTCTCTCTCTCTCTCTCTCTCTCTCTCTCTCTCTCTCTCTCTCTCTCTCTCTCTCTCTCTCTCTCTCTCTCTCTCTCTCTCTCTCTCTCTCTCTCTCTCTCTCTCTCTCTCTCTCTCTCTCTCTCTCTCTCT
>PVKV010020938.1:0-38675 GCA_004027835.1 Alouatta palliata
GCTTCCGCCTCCTCCTCCTCCTCCTCCTCTGCCTCCACCTCCTCCTCCTCCGTATGTTCCTGTCACCCAGACTGGAGTGCAGTGAGTGGTGTGGTCATAGCTCACTGTAGCCTCAAACTCCTGGGCGCAAAGGATCCTCCAACCTCAGCCTCCTGAGTAGCTAAGACTACAGTTGCGAGCACACTAGTAATTTTTAAATTTTTTGTAGAGGTGGAATTTTGCCATGTTGCCCAGGCTGGTCTCAAACTCCTGGCCTCAAGTGATCCCCTGACCTTGGCCTCCCACAGTGTTGGGTTTACAGGCATGAGCCACCATGCCTGGCCAATAATTTTCTTAATATAACTTAGTTGAAGTGGAAACCTAGTAAAAGACTATGAGCATTTACATTGTAAATAAAATTGTAAATATAAATTGACAAATTTCTTCTACAAAAGTTGTAAATAAAGGTATTTTTTGAAGGCTAAAAAAATTCTTTTAAGAAAAAAGAGGCCAGGCACAGTGGCTCACACCTGTAATCCCAGCGCTTTGGGAGGCCACAGTGGGTGGATCACGAGGTCAAGAGATTGAGACCATCCTGGCCAAGATGGTAAAACCTCGTCTCTACTAAAAAGACCAAAGTTAGCTGGGCATGACAGTGGGCGTCTGTAGTCCCAGCTACTTGGGAGGCTGAGGCAGGAGAATCACTTGAACCTGGGAGGCAGAGGTTGCAGTGAGCCGAGATTGTGCCACTGCACTCCAGCCTGACGACAGAGCGAGACTCTATCTCAAAAAAAGAGAAAAAAGAAAAAAAAAAGATTTTTATAATGAGGCACCAAATGTCCATCAACTGATGAATGGATAAATAATATGTGATATATTCATACAGTGGAGTTCATAAAATGGAATAAAGTGGTGACATGCTATATATAACACTGATGAACTTTGGAAACATTATGCTAAGTGAAAGAAGCCAGTCATAAAGGACCATGTATTGTATGATTTCATTGGTGTGAAATGTCCAGAGCAGGCATATTCGTAGAGACAGAAAGTAGCTTGATGGTTGCCTAGGCCCGGAGGAATTGGGGAAAATGGAGAGTGGCTGCTGATGGATATGGCATTTCTTTTGGGGGTATTGAGAATGTTCTACAGTTAATTGTGGTCATGGCTTCATAACTCTGTGAATATGCTAAAAATCACTGAATTGTACACTTTAAGTGAGTAAATTGTATGGCATATAAATTATATCTTAAAGCTGTTTAAAAAAAAAAAAATTGAGGCTGAGCACAGTGGCTTACATCTCTAATGCCAGCACTTTGGGAGGCCAAAGCGAGAGGATCACTTGAGCCCGGGATTTCAAGAGCAGCCTTTGCAACATGGCAAAACCCCATCTCTACAAAAAATTTGTTTACAATTAGCTGGATTTGGTGGTGCAAACCTGTGGTCCCAGCTACTCAGGAGACTGAGGCAGGCCACTCCAGTGAGCTGTTTGAGCCATTGCACGCCAGCCTGGGTGACAGAGTCAGACCCTGTCTCCAAGAAAATAAAAAATAAAAGTGGCATGAAGATAAATAAATGGATGGTTGGCAAAGTGTTATAATAAGTAAAATTCCTTAGGTGTCCTTAGGGGTTCTACTAAAGTGGGTTTGTGATATCCCATATATTTAGTCATTTATGTTCAGTAGTGTTGAATTCTTTTGAGAAATTATTTTAAGAAATTTAAAATTAAGAAAGGTTTAAAAGTCCTTTAGTAATTAGAGATTTTTCTAGGTGGGTGGTTGTTTCTGTATCCCACATATTTAGTCATTTATGTTCAATAGTGTTGTATTCTTTTGAGAAATTATTTTAAGAAATTTAAAATTAAGAAAGATTTTAAAGTTCTATAGTAATTAGAGATTTTTCTAGGTAGGCAGATAGGGAATATATGACAAAAAATGCTCAAAGATACAAGTATTACTTACAAGTATCTTTGAGTATTTTTTGTCATGTATGTCATTTTTTAGGCATGATTAAAAGTGTATTTGAGGACTGTTAGACACATAAAGATGAATTCCTCAGATTGAGAGATAGTTATTGCTTTTTAATTTTGTTAGATGCTCAGCTGTTGAATAAATAATGCTTTTGTTAAAATCCTGTGGGGCATTCATCCAACAAATGGGATATAAGAAAGGAATGTGTGGTTGTGTACATGTTCTTCTATCTGTTGGTCCTGAAGAGTGTAAGAAGGTAAATTTGACCAGTGAAATTCATAATTACAGAGTTTTATTTGGTAATCCATTAATAAATCATTTTCTGAAAGCACGTGTATGTGAGTCATTATATTTTTAATCTTCTGTTCCTCTAACCAAATATATAAAATTTGCACTTAGATTTGTTTAAATCCCTTCTGGTTTGTTGAACTGAATCAGCTTGTTCTCTGCTCTTCTTTTACTTATATATGAGGAAGCAGAGATTTGTATTTGTATTTATGGAGATCAACAGGAAAAATCAGATACTCATGCTCTGAGACTCTGCCAGATGTAATTTACATTTGAACAAGGATTTACAAAAGAACAAGGATTAAGTTAAACAATTAGAGCAGTATGCTACAGACTATATCCTAGGAAAACTATTTGGGTCAGTAGTTTTCATTTTCAGCAGACTCTTGCATTGTGAGTGCTCAGTAAATTGGTTGTAATTAGTAATTGTCTCCATACAAGTCTTTGTTTAGGAAGAAGGGAGCTAGCTAAAATATGTTTGTGACTGCATTTTGTAGGAAATATATATTACTTAATCGGTGTGTTTTAAGAATGTAAAAACCATTATAATTATTACTTTTAAAACCACCAGTATTGCGTTTGTTATCTCTTAACTGTTTAGATTTGACCTCTTAGTTTGTCATTCTTTAGGCATAAAAACTCGATTTGGTGCTCCTTTTTTTTTTAATTACTGTATACACAGTATAATGACTATGTAGTGCAGGACATTTAAACTGAAGGCAGTGAACCCCGACATTAAAAGTAAAATGATGTGTTTGTGTATGTATATATAATTTCTAAGAGTGAGAATTCATGTCTTTGATCAAAATTTCAAAGGTTTCTGAAACTAGAAAATTAAGAACTGGTGACAGGTATATTTTGTGATGGTGTTTAGAAGTATGCTTTTCTTTTCCTTTCCTGTCTCTTCCCCTTTACCCCTTAGGAGACCTGCACTAACAGTCAAATACATTTAGAGACTCCGTATACAGTTAAGGTGTACAGACTGTCACAGTTGTTTGTCTTAAAGCACTGAAATATATCAGCAGCTACCTATTATTTCTCTAATCACTCAGTAGCTGGAATTAAAATGTTGAGGTTGACTTTAATTCATAGCAGGAAGGCTTTTGTGGTTACTCTAGTAAATATTAAACAGAGCCTTCCCCAAAGCCATTGATCACATGCTTTGTCTCACTAGTAATTAACTTATCAATGAGCTATGGTACACTCTGTTGCCTTTTTCCTAAAAGATTTATACTTACGACAAACCAGGGCACGATAAATTTTTCTATGAAAAGTACCTTTTTGATGCAGAGGAGATTAATGCAAATTTGTAATGAGCTATGATGTATAGTGGTTGGCGAATTTCAGCATCTCCTTTGAGATGTACATTCCCTTCTCATCTGGTCTTATTTTTCTTCAGGTCATGTTGTGTATTGTATGTTTCACATGTGTATTCATATTGAATATAATGAAACAAAGGCAAAGGCTCTTTATTGTTAGTTGAAAAATATTAATTAGTGTGGATTTTGCTTTCAAAGCATTTATGCTCACTTGCTATTGCATAGCCTATTTATACTATTAATATAAAAAAGGAAAAAAGAAGATGTTTGGGCTGGGCGCGGTGGTTCACACCTGTAATCTCAGCACTTTGGGAGGCAGAGACGGGTGAATCATTTGATGTCAGGAGTTTGAGACCAGCCCAGCCAACATGGTGAACCCTGTCACTACTAAAAATACAAAAATTAGCCAGGCATGGTGGTGGGCACCTGTAATCCCAGTTACTCGGGAGGCTGACACAGAGAATTGCTTAAATCTGAAGGCAGAGGTTGCAGTGAGCCAAGATCGCACTACTGCAGTCCAGCCTGGGTGACAGAGAGAGCCTTGTCTTAAAAAAAAAAAAAAAAAAAGTAAGTGGAAGATATGTGGAGGATACTGTGCCAAATTTGGGAGCCAAAATGCTTGTCTTCAATATTCATGCGGCATAACTTATTTTGCTTTAGACCTACAGTGTTTAAGAGAGTGAGTTGAATTCTGTCATTTTTTCTGAAGTCGGGAGACATTTGACTCTGCATTTTATTCTCCAGAGAAAGCTATACTCTTTTAAAACAGAAATTTGTTCATCTACAGGGTCTTCTCCCGAAGTGCCACCACTTTTGGTGCCATATGAAACCACTTGACTACTCAATGACAATTAATTTTAGCCTAGGACACTTTGGTAATGAATCTCTTCAAGTGAAGCTTGTTGTGATGCTTCAGTCTGGCTATTCCATCATCTTTTAGTCTGAGACCAGTCGAGGGAGAGCAGGTATCTCGATTATGTGATTCATTAAAATAAAAACAAAATAGAATAGAAAAAAGTAGGATAGAGACATTAAAAGTATTATCTCAGCAGGCGCAGTGGCTCACACTTGTAATCCCAGCACTTTTGGGAGGCCAAGGCAGGTAGATCATCTGAGGTCGGGAGTTTGAGACCAGTGTGACCAACATGGAGAAACCCTGTCTCTACTAAAAATACAAAATTAGCTGGGTGTGGTGGTGCATGTCTGTAATCCCAGCTACTCGGGAGGCTGAGTCAGGAGAATTGCTTGAACCCAGGAGGTGGAGGTTGTGGTGGTCCGAGATGGCACCATTACACTCCAGCCTGGGCAACAAGAGCGAAATTCTGTCTCACAAAAAAAGTGTATTCTCAGTATCAAATAGTGTTTCCCGTGCTGAGTTTGTAGTCTGTCCTTGGACAACATGATTTTAATTCGTTTTAATTTTGAAAAAATATCAAGTTGCAAGAATAGCAAACTTGCACATTTTAAAGCTTTGCTGCATTTGTTTTATCATCATATTTTTGTGGAAAAATAATTTATTTTTTGAACTCTTTGAAAGTAGGTTAAATACATAATATAGCCCTTAAGTCTTTAATATTTGATGTATTTTCTTTCTTTCTTTTTTCTGAGAAGGAGTTTTGCTCTTGTCACACAGGCTGGAGTGCAATGATGCGATCTTGGCCCACTGCAACCTCCACCTCTCAAGTTCAAGAGATTCTTCTGCCTCAGCCTCCCGAGTACCTGGGATTACAGGCACCTGCCACCATGCGCAGCTAATTTTTTTGTATTTTTAATAGAGACAAGGTTTCACCATGTTGGCCAGACTAGATCTTGAACTCCTGACCACAGGTGATCTACCCGCCTTGGCCTCCCAAATTACAGGCATGAGCTACCACACTCAGCTCTTGGTGAATTTTCTAAGACTGTTACCAAATTCAGAAAATTTAACAGGCAATGAAGTTTTGAACTTTTGAAGTTAAGAAGGAAGCTGACAGAAAAAGAAAGCTAGCCTTAATTACTATGTGTTATCAAATTTTGCTAAAAATAAGTTTGTTCTCCTTAAGTTTATCTCTTTAAAATAGAACTATTTAAATTTGCTTTATTTAAAAAATTTAAAGTATTGCTTGTATAATAAAGAAGTGTATAACTTATATATTTGGTTTCAACAGTTAAGAAAAAAATGTAAATACCTGTATCACCACCCAGCTTGTACTTTTTTGTCTCTTACATCACTTATACCCATTTCTACTCCTTCCCATCGTACCTGTGAAAGGAAATGACTATCCTGAATTTTATATTTATTTTCCTTAATTTTCTTTATAATCAAACAACTTTAATATTATGTTTGCCTGGTTTGGATATTTTTGGAATGCTACTTTTTGAACTTTTCCTCCCACTTTATTTGCTCATCTGTTTTTGGAATAGCTTTATTGAGGTATAACTTACATATAAAAAAAATTTACTCATTTTAAGTGTACGCTTTTGTTGAGCCTTGATAAATATATGTACAGTTGTACAACCACCTGCACAGTCAACTTTGTTCTTGAGATTCATTTGTTCGTGTTGATGCACGTAGCTGAATTCACTTTTGCTGTTGCATGGTATTCCACTGTATGAATATGCTCCAGTTTGTCCTTTCATTGTTGATGGACATTTGGGTAGTTTCCAGTTTGGGGCTTTTAGGAACAGCACTGCTGTGAACATTTTGATTGCTGGATCATAGCATATGTGTATATTAAACTTTACTGTGTACATGTAAAATTGATTTCCTAAGTAGTTAATACCACCAGTAGTATATGATAAAGGTAGTACTTAACACTATCAAATTTTAACATTTTTACTGATGTGGAGCATGTGCAATGATAATTTATTGTGTTTTTAGTTTACATTTCCTGCGTTACAATGCAATGGAACATCTTTTCATATATTTATCGGCCATTCATTTGTTTTCTTTTGAAAAGTATCTGTTCTCTTTTTACTCATTTTCTCTCTCTCTCTCTCTTTTTGGCCCTTTAAAATTGATTCTTTGGAGTTATTTATGTATTGTGTATATTAATCTTTTGTTATATGCAAAATCTTTTTCCAATTTGTAGTTTCCCTTTTCACTTGGTTTTGTTTGTTTTCTGATTATTAGAAGTTCTGGTTTTTAAAATAGTGAAGCTTACCCTTTACTTTTAAGATGAATGCTTTATGGGTCAGATGTAGTGGCTCACACCTGTAATCCCAGCACATTGGGAAGACATTGGGAAGCTGAGGTGGGAGGATCTCTGTGAGCCCAGGGGTTCAAGACCAGCCTTGGCAACATAGAGAGACTTCATCACAATTTTTTTTTAAAGGGATAATGCCATATGTGTCTTGTTTTAAAAAAAAATTCTTCTCTAATCTAAGGTCATAAAAATATTGTCTTATACCTTCTAAAAGTCTTAAGCTTTACAATTCACATTTAAATCTTTGAAATTCATTTTTTAAAAATGGTATGAAGTAGAGATTAATTTCCCCCTATCAAGATAACCTATTATCCTAGCACTATTTATTGAATAGTCCAGCCTTTCTCACCGATGTGTGATACTGGTTCGATCCCACTAGGTTTCCAGATAACTGAGGATCATTTTCAGGGCTGTCTCTTCTGTTTCGGTGTCCTGTTTGTCTGTCTCTGAGGCAGTACCACACTGCAGTACTGCTAACTGTAGGACCAGTTTCTTCACTGTGTTCTGCTATAGGTGTGGCTTGGTCATTCTTACAGATGCCATTAAAAAAGTATTTTGGGACTGCACTGGACACATAGTTCAATGTGAAAAGAATTGGCATCTTTACCGTATTGGATTTTCTAATTTGAGAACACGTTATATCTGTTTATTTAGTTCTTCTTTAGCAATACATTTTTATATAAAGAAGTCTTCATCAGGTTTTTGCATCTTTTTTGTTAGATTTGTACCTGGGTACTTAAATTTTTTTCCTATTGCAAGTGGTATTTTTACTTTTTAATTGAAATGTGGTACATGCATTTTTTTCTGTATATATGCTGAATTTTCAAGCTAAACCCCAGACCTAGATCAAAAAACAACATTAGCGGCTCCCTAGAAACCCTCTTATTGTTTCTTTTCTGTTACTAACATCCCCAAGGGCTGCCACTGTCCTGACTTTTAAAATCATGAGTCAGTTTAGCCTATTTTGGCACTTACATAAATGGAATCATATGGTATGTGCTTCTGTATCTACTTCTTTTGCCCAGTGTTATTTTTTTGATCATCTAGTTGTAGTTCTAGATTGTTCATTCTTATTGCTGTATGGTATTCAATTGCATAAATATACCAAAAGTGCTGACTGTTTAAAAATTTTAAAATATTTTTTATATAGAGACAGCATCTTGTCATGTTGCCTAGGCTGGTCTCAAACTCCTGGGCTCAGATGATCCTTCCACCTTGGCCTCCCAAAGTGCTGGGATTACAGGTGTAAGCCACTGTGCCCAGCCTACAAGTGGTCCTTTTAAGTTGCATTTTCTTTTTTCTTGTAGCTTAGAAATGTTGTTGACTTTAGTGTATACTTATAGGTAGTAACTTTGCTAACTTCTCATTAATTCTGGTATCTCTTTTTGTCTTGGCTTTTTTTAATATAGATAGTAATTTTGTTTGCTAATGATAGATTCCCCCCCATTGGTGTTTATATCTTTCATTTCTTATGATCAAGAAGAGAAGCAAGCATAGAACGATCAGATGCAAAATTCACAGGTTATATATTTTACAAATAACTAGAAAGATTTTCTTTAGATTTTGGAAGTGAAATTGAGCTGGAATGTCTACATATTTTTTGTTTTTGCTTTGTTTTAATGCTCTAGGCTTCTGCTACCTCCTAATGCCTGTGTGGTTTAGACAGGGGAGTTAATTTGGGGAGGAGTAGGACAAGAGGGGCCAACTGCCTTTGCCTTTGGCCTCTTGTTCATGTGTGTGCAATTGGAGGTGTCACAATTGGTTAATCTTTTCTTGGTTTATCAGTGCAGTTAGGTATCCAAGAGACGTCAAGGGACAGAGAGCGGTAACTTGTGTTCTAGCATATATGCTTGTTATTTATTGGAGTGAATATGGGTTTGGGGCATACTGAACTCAGGAGGGCACTCAGAAATACATTCCACTCTCCTGAGTTTTCATCTATAAGAACTTGAGTGTGTATGGATCAATAAACTGGAACTCCTCAGAAAACACGGTGACATCATAAAAGAAAGTTAAGGTCACTTAAAGTATTGAATCACAAATTACTTTGTCATTTCTCAGAGGATGTCATTGGTAAAGGTGGTAAGGCTCACATGTCAAGTGTCAACAGGGAATTTTTATAGCTTCAAATTAAATCCAAATTGATTACCCTGTATAGATAGTAACATAGAGTTGGCGATGCCAAGTGAAGAGAAAAATCTTCAACAAGTATATGACTATTAGAAAACCATGTATTTCTAGCTCAGGATTCTTTTCTCCTTTGTGTTGGGTGGATGCAGAAAAGTTATAAGCATCAACTTAATGTGGTTGAGGCTTTCTGAACTGATCTCCATTTAACCCGTTCACTGCATTAACTGGTACTCTCTATTCCTTCTGTGACATAAGTCAACAGATGCTCATGCTGGGTGGGTTCGCTGGCTGTGGACATCCCAGTTGCATGCCATGCACTTTCACACTTCCCCATTGAGTTGTAAATTACCAAAACCAGTAGAATATGGCTTTAAATTATAGAGTATAATTGAGTATTATGTAAATTGATATGAACAGAAAAATGTGCTTTCTATGGAAGACAGAATCAGTGAAGGTGAGTTCTCAAAATGTGCTTTCCAGATCAGCAGCATCAAAGTCCTCTTGAAACCTGTTAAAAATGCAGATTCTCAGCCTTCACTCCTGACCTATTGTATCAGAAACTTGGCCGGATGCAGTGGCTCACACCTGTAATCCCGACACTTTGGGTGGATCACCTGAGGTTGGGAGTTTGAGACCAGCCTGACCAACATGGAGAAACCCCATTTCTACTAAAAATACAAAATTAGCTGGATGTGGTGGCACATGACTGTAATCCCAACTACTCGGGAGGCTGAGGCAGGAAAATCACTTGAACCTGGGAGGCAGAGGTTGCAGAGAGCGAAGATTGTGCCATTGCACAAATAATTACATATGTTAAGTCCTAACTAATTAAAAAGTTTGTCATAAGAAACGCCAACTACAGGAATTCTTGTTATAATGTGTAACACTTGAAATGTAAATAATCTTGTTTTACATCAAGTTAATAATATAGCCATTAGTTCAAGCCTTGCCTTCTGCTGTATTTTACATATAGCTCTCCTGTGAGGTCTGTTCCTGAAAACCCTTCTCTAGTCTGGTAAGGGGAACAGGGAATTCTCTCTTAACTGTTCTGCTACCTCTTGAAAGAAGGAAACAATGACTGGAAGGGTAAAATATGCTCTATGTGTGGTTGATTTTGACCCCTAATTAGGTTTCATCTGTAGGTTCTCTAACAGTGTTTTCCTACCATATGTGAAATTAAATAGTAATACTTTCTCCATAACTTAATTTGCATGGTTGAATTCCTTGTTACTCAGTGTGGTTTGTGGATCAGCAGCATCAGCACTCCCTGGGAGCTCATTAGAAATGCAGAAGCTCAGGACCCACCCCAGATTTACAGAATCGAAAAATCTGCATTTAGCAATGTTCCTAAAGCATCCATATACATATTGAAGTTTAAGAAGCATTGTCCTGAGTCCTGATGTACCTTCATAACAGTGTTGGAAAAAAAAAAAAAAAACAGGAGAAACAGCAGCATTGCTCTGGATGGTGATAGTGGCAGGATGTTAATTGATCTTTTTATGAAAGGTATTCTACAATGGATTTTAACTCCGTTTTCTGTTCTAGTGTTATATTTAGTTGTCCTAGAGAGGACTTTCTCTGACTCTGTTACCTGCCAGCTGGTTACCTTCTCTGATACTAGTTTCAATGAGGAAACCAAAAGAAATACCTTACTGTTGAAACATTAAAGGAAAAACGTATATACAGTTCTTAGAACACTGACAGGCACAGTACATGTTCAGTCACGTTGTTTGTTATTATTATTACTACCGCCATCACTGCCACTACTACTGTAACCAAACTAAACTGCAGTTAGTCTGAGAAAATGCCTGCTATGTAAGTAAATAGTAAATGTAGCAAATGCTTTATGATGATCAGTTTTCACCATGAATACAGATAATGCACTAACACACCAGATAATTCTTCCAAACTTTTCAACTCGTCTCTGAAACAAACAAAAAAACTATAACAAAAATATTTAGAAATGTAGTGTGTGGTCCATTTTTTTCCTCATGAACACACTTAAGATCCTTGTTGTAGTCAGGACTTTTTTGTTTAACTCACTTGGATATATTACATCTATATGAAGTGAGATTTGGCTTGGTAATTGCTGGTATTCTCTGAGCCTGTGAGTGTATGTAGCACTCCAGAACAGCCATGGCGAGACTTCATTTCCATGTCAAGATGTTACCAGAAAAAGGGCTCCTTTTGAGAGTTCTTGGATCTCATACAAGAAAGAATTTGGGCAAGTCCATAGAGTAAAGTGAAGGCAAGGTTATTAAGAAAGTAAAAGAGACCAGCACTGTAGCTCATGCCTGTAATCCCAGGACTTTGGGAGGCCGAGGTGGGCAGATCACTTGAGGTTAGGAGTTCAAGACCAGCCTGGCCAACATGGTGAAACCCTGTCTCTACTAAAAATACAAAAATTAGCCTGGTGTGTTAGCCCGCACCTGCAGTCCCAGCTACTTAGGAGGCTGAGGCCTGCGAATCGCCTGAATCTGGGAGATGGAGGTTGCAGTGAGCTGAGATCCCATCACTGTACTTCAGCCTGGGTGACAGCAGGAGACCCAGTCTCAAAAGAAAGTAAAGGAATAAAGAGAATGGCTGCCCCATAGGCAGAGCAGCCCTGAGAGCTGCTGGTTCCCTATTTTTATGTTTATGTTTTGGTTATATGTTAAACAAGGGGTGGATTATTCATGAGTTTTCCCACAAAGGGATGGACAATTCCCAGAACTGAAGATTCCTCCCTTTTTTAGACCATATAGGGTAAGTTCCTGATGTTGCCATGACATTTGTAAACTGTCATGGTGGATGGGAGTATCTTTTAACATGGTAATGTATTATAATTAGCAATAATGAGCAGTGAAGATGACAAGGGGTCATTTTCGTGGCCATCTTGGTTTTAGTAGGTTTTAGCCAGCTTCTTTACCTAATGGTGTTTTATCACAAGGTCTGCGTGACCTGTACCTTGTGCCAACCTCCTACCTCATCCTGTGACTTAGAATGCCTAACCTCCTGAGAATGCAACCCAGTAGGTCTCAGCCTTATTTTACTCAGCCCTTGCTACATTCAAGAAGGAATCACTCTGGTTCTAATGCCTCTGACAAAATGGTTAGATTCTCAGACCCTAAAGCTAAGAAGACTGTGTTCAGTGACAGCAAGACTGCTGAAGAAGAATAAACTGGAATGGCCTTGAGGACTATTATAAATAAAAACAAAGTATAACTTATCTGTTGTGTTACAGTGAAGCATATCATCACTGCCTTACTGAATATTGGATTTCAGATGTAGCACTGAAACATCTGTTACTAAGATATGCATCAGAATGTCTTACGTATTCCTTGCAGGCACTGTTGTTTATAGAGGTCTTCTGTTATTTTAGTGTTAATATGTAGCAGATGCACAGGGAGAGGGGAAGGAATGAGGACCCCAAAAGAGCCCTAGAGCACCTTAGAGTTTTTCCAAGATTTAAATTTGTTTCTCTTTATACTTTTACTCAATTGGGGAAAATAATGGAGGTCTTAAAGAAGGAATTTGTGCCGATTTGGCTACGTCAGAATTGCATATGTATTAGAGGTCAATGACTCATCTCTTTACCATCATGGGGTTGTTAACATGCAAGGTTAGAAAATTTCATGAGATTAGTTGACTAAATTGAACTGGTTGTAGAATGAATACATAAGAATTAGTACATTCCATACATAACAACATGACTTTTGTGTTGCTGGGTAAAGGTGTAGCCTCTAAGAGAGTGAAATTCTAAAGACTTTCAGTTTTAAGTTGATGATTTAAGGAAATCCTCCATGTATGAGAAGAAAGTGGAGGAAAGAGATTTGTAAGTACGATGTTGCATCCATTATTGCTCACAAAACTGAGATACTAGATTCTGACATTTCAATGAGATTTAGCTGTCAAATTTCTAGAAGGATATTTAAAAGTTAATACTTCTTTATTCTTTATATGAAGCTTGTTTTAGATCAAGTCATAAGTGTATGTTTACAGGCTGCCACAATATAATAACCCCAACTCTTAGATGAAAAGGGAAACTGTGGAATTGGAGAGGGTAGATGGGTACCTGTCTTTCAGGACTATTCAATCTTCATGAAGCCCTTCATGATTTCTTCTGCCAGGAGCAATGTCTCTACCCTCCAAACTCCAGGAATGCTTCATACCTTTCTTAGTACGTTGGTCATGTTTTCTGTATGCTTGTTTCATTGCCATTCTTTTATTCCTTCCTTCATTCGGCAGGTCTTTGTTGAGCATTTACTTGTTAGTCACTATGCTTTCTAACTGGGTTGTAATAGATAATGTATTAAATATAGCAATTGCTACATTGTTATAATTTAATAATGTAGCAATTGGTACATTGTAATAACTAAGAGACTTCCGTTACTTTTTCTACATGGCACAATTAGATGTACTATGTCTTCAGGACTGTGGAGGAAGTTATTGCAAGTTCTACTCAGACAGTTACAAAAAGAAACATGTAAGGGAAGGACTAAAACAGTTGGAATCACTGCTGAGATCAGTGCAGCCTCAGGAGTTTAATCTGTATTGAGGATATGCTTTCTCTTGAATTTAGGACCAGCTAACAATAAAAAATATTGTAATTACCAGAGACTTCCAGTGGTCTGTTGGTTGCTGTTCTCCTCTTGAAACGGTTGGTTGGTTACTCCCAACTCCAGACTTCCTTTCCATTTATGTAAGTATGTATGTATGAATGTAGACAGGGTTTCATTCTGTCACCCAGGCTAGAGTGCAGTGACTGCAGTTGAGCTCACTGCAGCCTTGACTTCCCTAGACTCAGGTGATCCCTCCACCTCAGCCTCCCAAGCTGAGGCATGCACCACCACACCCAGCTAATTTTTGTATTTTTTGTAGAGACAGGGTTTTGCCATGTTCCCCAGGCTAGTCTCAACCTCCTGGGTTCGAGGGATCCTCCCACTGTGGCCTCCCAAAGTGCTGGGATTATAGGTGTGAGCCACTGCACAGCCTCCTTTTCATTTTGCCCTAACAAACATTCTGGTTGTTGCTACTCATTTTTTTTTTCAAGGGAATGCAAACACACTTAAATGTAACATGTAAATCTGCTTTATAGAAATTTCATCATTCATTACTTTTTAAAAAATATTTGTATTATTCATTAATATTACTTGTGAATATAGACAGTTTGTTGGATTACTGACTTTCATGATGTTTGTTAACTTCTCTGAGCCTCATCTATGACCTAGGGCAATAATAGTCACATTATAGGATTACTGTGATCAAATGAAACAATATGTGTAAAGTGCTTGGCGCCAGCCTGGCACATAATACCTGCAAACTCTCTCTGCCTCCATTTTCTTCTTGTATAAATCTCTCAAAATCATGAGACATGCGCATGCGCACATACGTACACAGGTGTATGTGTGTGCGCGAGAGAGACAGAGACAGATCTTATTAAAATTAGTGGCAATGGGCCGGGTGCAGTGGCTCATGCCTGTAATCCCAGCACTTTGAGAGGCCAAGGCGGGCGGATCACTTGAGATCAGGAATTTGAGACCAGCCTGGCCAACATGGTGAAACCCCATCTCTACCAAAAATACAAAAAATTTAGCCGAGTGCGGTGGCACACACCTGTAATCCCGGCTACTTGAGAGGCTGAGGTGGGAGGATCACTTGAACCCAGGAGGCAGAGGTTGCAGTGAGCCAAGATTCCACCATTTCACTCCCAGCCTGGGTGAAAGAGTGAGACTCTGTCTCAAAAAATAAGAATAAAAATAAAGTTAGGGGCAATGAAGAGAGGCTCAGGCCTCTCCCTGGGTGGACTGTTCTGATAATATCAAATTAACATGGAGTTTGACATAAGTAATATGAAGTTACTATTAATCATTCATACGTGTTTGAGTTGGTCAGTGTGGGCTTCTTTCTTATTAGCAGAAATGTCTTTATCTTTTCATTAAAAAGAAAAAAAAAAACCTCTGTGCACAGTCGGCATAAGATAAAAGGAGCTGTAGTTTAAAGAGAGGAAATATGGTTTTAAGAGCTCTTTAAAGCCAATCAAACCATCAGATTTTATCTTAAGAATCTGGTTGGAAATAAATAATTTATCTTTTTAAAAGCTTCATTTGTACTAATCAATGTAGTGTACATCAGCTTTTGAATTTTGAAAGTAACTAGCTTTTTGTTATATACTTATAAAAATTGAAGTAGTTAAACATTTTTGTTTACAAGGTGCAGTGTTATGAGACTGTCAAGGGTGGTTCCTCCTTTTCAGATATGGAGAGTGAGTTACATTTTGAGAGAATTAAAATTCCCCCCTCCTTTTTTTATTTTTGTCCTAAATTGTTTATTAGGTATGAATTTTACAAACTTTACTTATATTAACGGTAATGGTGGAGCTGGAGAGTATTGTGCCTTCTCCAAGCTGCCCAGCGAGAACCACCAATAGTATGGTGGAACTTACGGCCCTTTCCAAGGCCACAGCTCTTTCGGCCTGCAGATGTCAGCCCACGCATCTCCCTGTGCTTGTGGACTGGTTTGGTGATCCATTGGGTGTCAGGATTTCTTCTGATAGCTTTATGGAATGGATCAATGAGAATAACCTCAAAAAATCTGTATGTGGAATCTTCGCCAACCCAGTAATTCAGGACTTTTAGAGCCCCACAGTGGCGTCCAGCTTGCTCCTCTGCAACACAGACTGAAGGCTTCGAGCAAACTGCAGCTGGTTAACACCATGATGGACAGGCTTGCCGTAAGTTGCTCCCTTAGGAAATGGGCATTTTCGGTCACCATGGCGAACACGAATCGTATACATAACGTAACCTTGCTTGGCCTTGTAGCCCAGTTGGCGTGCTTTATCAGGCCGGGTGGGGTGGGGAGCCCTGTGGAGAGAAAGGAGCTGGCAGTACTGCCAGCAGCAGACCCTCAGAAGAAAGCACATGACATCAGACTGCTTCTTTCTCCATAGCTCCTGGATGTACTTGTATGCACCCATCGTGGCTTACCTGATGGCTGCCGCCAGACAGATGGCTGCCCCTCTTTTTTATGGGAAATTGGTGCTTACAGGTTCATGGATCTGTTGGGGCAGTGGTTTTCAACACTGGCTACATGTTAGAGTCATGTGGGTGCTTGTAGAAAAATACTTTGCACAGCCCCAACCCCAGAGTTGAGCTTCTGATTACTTGGCACAGATAGGAGAGTGCAGAATGTATTGTTTTTCTCTGAACTGAGCCACTCCAACAGGTGGGGGCCAGGTAGGGACTCTAGTAAGGACCCAGCTGCCTGCTGGAGCTGAGCCAGGCCTCTGTGGTGCTGAATTTCCCTCACTGACCCCATGGGGCTCAGCAGAAATGGCTCAGGGCTTGAGCCTTAAACTGACTATCTTTAGTAGGAATTCTTTGCCAACGATAGTGTTTATTCTGAGTCTGATTGTGATATTTATTCAAGACAGCTGTAGAAAGCACAGATAAGAAAAGAAAAAATCTCCAATGCCAGTCACAAAAGAGGGAGAGCCATTTTGGCCTTTTAGTATCCCTCCCTCTCCCCACATAAATGGTGAAAGTAACACAATTAGCCAAAAATGAACTTTTGTTATTGAATATTTATTTGGGGCCAACAAGTGAAGTTGCTGTTGTCCTTAGAGGGGTGGGAAGCCTGGAGCATAGGTGTGAAGGAACTTGCTTCAGGTATTGCAGTAATAAGGCAATACAGGATCTGCCTCACTGCAAGGTAAGGGACCCTGGTGAAATTGATATGTTTGGTTATTAGTCATGAAAATTGAGTCACATTTTACATTGGACAGTGGCCATATTTATGACAAACAGGATAAGAGTATTACTTTAATTTTTTTTTTTTTCTTCTGAGACAGAGTGTTGCTCTGTTGCCCAGGCTGGAGTGCAGTCATGGCTCACTGCAGCCTCTACTGCCTGGGCTCAGGCAGTCCTCCCACCTCAGCCTCCCAAGTAGCTGAGAGCACAGGCATGTGCCACCATGCCTTGCTAATTTTTATTTTTATTTTTGTAGCGATAGGCTTTCCCTATGTTGCCCAGGCTGGTCTTAAACTCCTGGGCTCAAGTGATCCTCCTGCCTCCATCTTCCAAAGTTTTGGGATTATAGGCATGACACATGGTGCCTGGCCTTAGATATCTTTCTATTATGATATTATTGGGGATTCTGTATTTATAATTTTAGAATACTACCTGCTGGAGTTTCATCTGACGTTTTAGCTTTGGGAGCATGTAGTGTAGGGAGAATTGAAAGTTCCTAATTGGGAATGGGATGGTGTTCAGCCGCTCTTGTCTGTGCTTAGGCAGCTAGGGTAGGTTTCTTACTTGCCCACCTGCAAGTGTGTGCTACGAGCCTGGGCCTCTGCTCTGACCTCTCAAAGGTCACTTAAGAATTTGAAGAAGGCCAATGTCCTGTGGCCATTAGACAGCAGTGTGAGAGGTGGAAAGATGGTACCCTTTATAATTATGAAGAAACTCTGTCCCGTATTTTATAAAAATGCTTGTCTTCTTTTTGTTCTTTTCAACTTAAATGTTTACTTAAAAAAAAAAAAAAAAAGCTGACCCTAATGACACAATTTAGTTTGAATTAAGTTATAAAAGGCAGCTTTCTTTATTTGTAAGAGAAAATATAACTCAAAATCCTATGTTTCCATAGTTACATTGCATTGTAATAAGATAAAAGCAAGACTAAAGGATATGTTTGAAAGGCGCTCCAGTAGCTGGCTGAGATAAATGTGATTATTAAGCCACTCTGATAGGCTTTGGTGAGGAGCTAGGCAGGCAGGTCCAACTAGTTGAAATTTCCCATTAGAAGAAAGGCATTTCTAATGCTTTGTGTTGAAGGTAAAAGTGAACCACAGAAACACACTATTGCTTCTGCATTGGAAGTTTACATTTCACTCATACTTAGAATCAGAACTTGTTAAATATAGTTGCTTTTGGAACTGTACACAATATTTTTCCCCTGTGTCAGGAAATCAGTAAACTTAAAAAAAATCTAAATTGTTGGTTTGATCCTTCTTACATTCTATTTAGTTAATTATTTTCTTTATTCAAAGAATACTGGAAGGCCAAGCATTGTGGCTCACACTTATAATCCCAGCACTTTGGGAAGTCAAGGTAGGGTGGTCACTTGAGCCCAGGAGTTTAAGACCAGCCTGGGCAACATAGTGAGACCTTGTCTCTACGAAAAAAAAAAAAAAAAAAAAAAAAAACATTAGCCATGTATGGTGATGTGTGCCAGCTGCTTGGGAGGCTGAGGCAGGAGTATCACTTGAGCTTTGGAGGTTGAGGCTGCAGCGAGCTGTGATCGGGCCAGTGCACTCCAGCTTAGACAGTGAGACCCTGTATCAAAAACAAACAAACCAAAAAAAGGAATACTGGAGACTTTAGTGTGTATTTTATTTGATCTAAACACTTGGTTCAAGTAAAAGTACTCAAATAAATGTTCTTACTTAAATTGCGTTAGTTGTTTTTTTAAAAAATAAACATCAGTCTGGGTGTAGTGGCTCACACCTGTAATCCCACTTTGGAGGCTGAGGCAGGCAAATCTTGAGCTCAGGAGTTCGAGGCCAGCCTGGGCAACATGGTGAAACCCTGTGTCCCCTAAAATTACAAAATTAGCCAGGCATGGTGGTGCATGTCTGTAGTCTTAGCTACTCAGGAGGCTGAGATGAGAGGATCAATCACTTGAGCTTGGGAGGTAGAGGTTGCCAAGAGTGGAGATGGTGCCCCTGCACTCTAGCCTGGGTGATAGAGTGAGACCCTGTCTCAAAAAAAAAAAAAAAAAAAAAAAAAATCCATTTTTTAAAATATGCTTTTTTGATTATTTGAAATATGAAAACTAAAGTGGGGAGAGGAGGAGGGACGTAATATATGATGGAAAATGTCCAGCAGTGTTTTCTATTTGAAGGGTTTATTGTTGTTATTGTTAGCTTTTAGAAATGGTGTCTCGCTCTGTCACCTAGGAGTGCAGTGGTGTGATCATGGCTCCTTGTAGCCTCAAAGTCCCAGGCTCAAGCGATCTTCCCACCTTAGCCTCCTGAGTAGCTGGGACTACAGGTCTGTGCCACCATGCCTGGCCAATTTTTTTTTTTTTTTTTTTTTTTTTTGTAAAGACGAGATCTCTCTATTTTGCCCGGGCTGGTTTCAAACTCCTGGCCTCAAGTGATCTTCCTACCTTGTCCTCCCAAAGTGCTGGGATGACATGTGTGAGCCACCACAGCCAACCTGTTGTTTTTAGGAGTAAAACCAGACAGTCTGTGTGAGGTTGTCCAAATTGTTTTTTTTTGTTTTGTTTTTTCCTAAATTTAATCTGAAAAGAAACAGGGCAGACTCAAGATTTGGTATAAAAACTTCAAATAATGATTAAAAATCTCTACTGTAGAACTGTTACAAATAAGAGGATATCAACTGGTATTTATTACTTTCCACCCACATCTTACTGGAACAGTGTAAATGTACAACTCTTGCAACTGGCGAATGATGCTTGTTTGTGTGGCTCTCAATGAAGTCGGCGGATGAGTTTATGCTGCTTTCTTGGGATGGACCAAAAGCTTCATAGACTCTTCCTTTTAGAGTGCATCACCAATTCATCCTCCTGTGTTCTTATATGTGATATATGAGAGCAACACTAAAGACATTTATTGAACTTGAAGCAGGAATTTTGGCAGGCCATTCATGAGGTTTTGCTATTTTCGAAGTTATTGAACTCAGTGATTATCCTTTTAAAAATCTGCTTTGCAGGAGTGTAGTTATTCTAATTCACAAGAAAACTGAAAGTACTTTCTATTGTTTTTATTTATTTTTTTATCCCCATCACCCCCAGGGGCAGGATACCATTTACTATCTGTGTTATCAAATTAAAAGAGCATGTTAATAAGATAAAATGTCAAAGTGAAAAAGGAAGTTGGAAAGCCTGATTGATTTTTTTTTTTTTTTTTTTTGAGACAATCTCACTCTGTCACCCAGGGAGGAGTGCAGTGACACAATCTCAGCTCACTCATTCATTATATGCCTCCCAAGTTTAAGGATTCTCCTGCCTCAGCCTTCTGAGTAGCTGGGATTACAGGTGCCTGCCACCACACCCTGCTAATTTTTGTATTTTTAGTAGAGACTGGGTTTCACCATGTTGGCCAGGCTGGTCTCGAACTCCTGGCCTCAAGTGATCCACTCACCTCGGCCCCCCAAAGTGCTGGGATTATAGGCGTGAGCCACTACACCTGGCTACTTGATCAAATTTTAAAAAGAGTAAAACATTTCTTCTATTTCCTTATTTTTGTCAGTAATTCCAGGAAGTATCTGCTCTGAGTCAAAACCACACTCTTCATCTTTTTCACATAAAACGTATTATAAACATGGTTTTCTTTTCAGAACAATTGCCTAATTAATATAGTTTCATTCTCTCTTTGAATTTCCTGTCATTTTTTTGAAGAAGGTCTCTCTCTGGCCAATCTTCATTGGTTTTCCCATATTGTGCTTGTATTACCAGGGTTTCCTATTTGAAGTTGTTTTCAGGAGCCCTCCTTCTCTTAATTGTAATTGTGTATGTGTATGTGCAGGAAAAACAGTCGTGATAAATGAGGTGTTTTTTTTTTTTAACAGAATCAAATAAAATGACAATCTATGAGTGAAACTCTTAATTATGTCACATTACTTCATAATAAGAAGGGCAGCTAAATTGTATGTGGGGGAAACATTCACAGGAAAAGGTAAATTCTGTGTTGTATTTTCTAGTTGTTAAAGGTAGGGATAGCTTCATTAATTTTTATCTCTGCATGTGGGTTCTGATATTATTAAATTGCCATTATTAATACAGGTGAAATGATCACTTCAAAAGTAACAGGCCTGGTTGTGCATAGTCCCCCCCAGCTATTCAGAGGGCTGAGGCTGGAAGATCCCTTGAGGCAAAGAGTTAGAGGCCACAGTGCATTATGATTATGCCTGTGTATAGCCACCACACTCGTCTTGGCAACGTACTAAAACCCCATATGAATGAATGAATGAGTGTAATTAAAACAGCAAGGAAAAACCCTCTCACTTTAAAACAGAAGAAACAAAGCAATATTTGCAACCCAAGGACAAAAAATATTTCAGTGCACAGCTTGTGTTTAAAAGGAGGGTAGCCCTTGAGCAAAGCTTTGAATTCTGTGGTTTGGCCTTGGTCCAGTCAGTACCTCTAAGCCATCCTGTGGGTCATTTCTCCCTAAAATAGGCTACTCTTACTCTCCAGGTACCTGCGCATCTATACATGCCCTCCCCTTCTTGTAACAGAATAGAAGAAGGTTAGGTGATGGGTTATTTGTCCTCTTACAGCAGCCATTGCACTTTAACTGGAGCTCTTTTATTTGAAGTGTTACCTTCCCTTTAAGACTGATCTGTTATAATTAACATTTATTGATTGCTTGTTCCTGTACCAGGTTTATAACAGTCTTATAGGGTAGGGGAATGTATTTTATGAAATCTGGGCCATAAATCTTAGAGAGGTTAAGTAACTTACAGAAGTCACGTAGCTCAGAAGGAGAAGTGCTAGGTTTGAATCCAGGTCCTTTTCTGACCCCATATCCTTGAGTCTTTCCTCTAAGCTACTTTGCCTTTAATATCTGGTTGAGAGTTGAAAGATCATCCTTTGAAGGATACATCTGTAATACACAGTGTGGTTAGTAGTCTCTGTTTGGATTTGGAAGTAGCATGCTTATTTAACTCTGACTCTATTGAGTCTGCCTTTATGATAGTCCCACGTCGTGTATTATAGCTACAGATTTCTTGTTTTCTAGCATGTATTTTACATTTCAATGATGTTTCCAAAGCTTAACCATCTCTTACTCTCTATCTTTTGAGTAGGACCTTCAGTATCCCTCATAATATTATTGATAATGACAATAGCTAATATATAGATGAGAAATTATTTTAAGTGCTTTACATAACCATTTAATCCTCACAAAGCCTGATTAAGCCCATTTCCTTAATGAGGAAACTGAGACCCAGTGGGATTAAGTGATTTGCTCAAGTCCTCTAGCTAGTAAGTAGTGAAACTGGTATTCAGGCCCAGGCATTCTGGCTCCAGTCTGCAGATAAACCACTCCTCTGTAATGCCCTTCGTCTGTACCTGATATGCTGTGTCTGCCTCTGCTCAAGATGTTTCTAACAAAGAAAGATGCAGTTGGGATGCCTCTTTTTTTTTTGGTTAAGAGGAGAGATTACCAACCAGTAAATCTTTTATAGGTACTGTAAAATCATATTATACTTTCACTTTCTTGAGTTTCCTTTGTTGCCTTCACTTGACAACTCTTAAATTCATGTTCTCCAGTCATTCTTGTTATTCTTAATAGAAAAGAAACTGGGCCCCAGGAAGGTTCAAGGACATGGCCAAGGTCACAGAGTCTTTCTTTTCTTGTAGAGAAGAAATGATACACTTTAGATATTCTTATCTTACTGTGAATTTTTTTTTTTTCCCCAATTAAGCTTTTTGGGTGAACTTGAGCAAATGAAAAGCTTGACTTTTTCCTCCGCTTTACTCTATTGTGGTTTCCCTGGGGTTGGCGAAGATTTGGAAAGTTATGTATTCCAGAGCTGGAAAAATAATTTGGCCAAATTAAGCAAAATCTCCGTGGGATGTTGGTGCCACTTACCCCAGGTTTTTTTTGTTTGTTTGTTTGTTTTTTTCCCCATTCTCACAGACTTTCTCCTTGCTTCAGCCCTCTCTCTGCTATCTGAGTCAAGGCCTCTGGCCTACACACAAGCTGTGGGAGCTTGCATAGCTTTTCTGGAATCCGTGCAGTAGTGCTCTGCTGTGGTGAGGTGGAAGAGACACATACTAGGGTGTTGAGGTGACAGTTCCTGTGTGTTAGATTGGTGGGTCAGGGAACTCTTTGCTCAGTGCCAGAATGTTGGAAAACAAAAGCAAGTTTCTAAGTAACCCCAAAATAGATTCATAGACAGGACCAAGAAGCTAATGCAGATGTTCCTTATTTTTTTAAAAAGAAGATCTAAAAACCTTATGTAACTATGCAGAATTTTAAAAATGGATTTCATAAGGTCGCAACGTTACTAAATGACTTGTTTATTCAGCCAGTAATGTTTAGTCTGGCTGACTCTTGGTGTTTAATTGCATTTGTTCTCTGAAGCATTTTGTGATGCTGTCCACCCCTGTGCAAGGCCTTCAGGCATACCATACAGTATGCAATATGTAGGTGGTTTTCAAAATATAAGCCTGGTGCCAAATATGAATGTAAAATTTTCAACAGTATGTCTACCATAACCCCAGGTAGGAGGGGAAAAGTTATGTGTGTATATCTGTGTGTGTGTGTGTGTGCCTAGCATGTGTCCGTGGTTCTCAAGCTTTGATATATATCGGAATCATCAGGAGGGCTTATTAAAACACAGATTACTATGTCTTCCCCTAGAGTTACTTATTCAATAGGTCTGCAGTGTGGCTGAAGCATTTGCTTTTCTTATGAGTTTCCAGGTGATGCTGATGCTGTTAGTCTGGGGACCACAGTTCGGAAACCATTGTAGGGAACAGAAGCATAGAAACAAGACTAGAAGGAAAATATACCATTATTGTTTAACAGTAGTGATCTTATCTCTGGATAATGGGATTACTGGGCTCTTTATTTTTCTTTTATACTTTCTGCGTTTATTTTTTTCCCATTATCATCAGAAGAAATAGTGCTTAAAAGTTTTTTTGAGGCTCTGGTACTGACGCTGTCATGAGCACAGTTTTTATTGTCTTCTGTTGTCCAGTCTTACAATATTGTCATTTATGACTTCATGGAACCAGGTGAGGTGGTGCATGCCTGGAGTCCCACCTACCAGGGAGGCTGAGGTAGGAGGATCACTTCAGTCCCCAGGAGTTTGAGACCAGCCTAGCCAACAAAGCAGGATCCTATTTCTGGAAAAAAAAAAAAAAAAAGTAAAAATAAATAAGAACAAAACTTTAAGAATGCAATATTTTGTGTCCCTGTTTTTTATTTTGCCTTCCCAAGATGTGAGCTTTTAGGTTACATTGTCACTTCTTATTTTAGTACATGGTGGTAAACACAGAGTAAGTGTTCAGTAAGTACTCAGTAGCCCCATTAGTTAGAATTGATTCTTTTATGCCAGATCACTTCTCTTAAGACTCCATGGAATGCTATTTCATGAGTGCAAATTGTATTTGATATCCATTTGAAAGAGGAAGGTCTCATCAAAATCTGAAAGAACAGTAAAGACTTTGTGTAAGGTAGCAAAATAAGACAAGGCTAAAATGATAGTCCAGCTCTCATGACCTTAGAATAAACTGGTCAACCAACAACAAAACCCTAGCACTAGAAATAGCACTTGATTATGTGAACGTTCTCACAGTTGGCCTTTAACATTTTAAGAAAATTCAGTATGTAACATCACACATGAAAAACAAAGCCTTAAGAATGTGGTGTTTTCCCATGAAAGAACAGCAAGGATATTATGCATATATGTGTGTTTCATTGATATTTTAGGAAGGCCCTTTCTTAATCAAAAATGAGCCTGCTGGATATTGACTAGTGGAGAAAACACAGGGCTTAGAATCCAGAGAACAATTTTTAAGTCTGAGTCTGTCAAGTTCTAGGCAAATTCCTTAATCCCTTGAGTAAACCCTGTTCTGTAAACGGGAACATTGATTCTGTAAACACCTTGGCTTGTCACTATGATCAAGTGAACTAATGCTTGAGAAAGCCAGTTACAAGCATGTTAAGACCCTCTGAACTCCAGGGTAGCGGTAGTGAGATCGCCACTGCCCCTTGTCTCTTCCTAGCCCTGCGGTCTATTATGGAAACTTAACTCCCTGGATTTTCTGTTTCAGGGAAGGTTATGGCAAAGTTTGGCAAAGCCAGATTCTTCCAGTCTTCCTTCCAGTCTGCCCAGCTAATTTGGTAGTAATGCTCAGCATTTGTATGAACTCTGAGGTCAGACAACTTTAGCAAATGCAGGATAGCTTCTGAATAGTGTTTTTCCTGATAATGCAAGTTCATTTCCTATCGCCCTGTTTCCAGGAAGTTAAAATAATTACTGTCTCTATGGAAATGCATGAATCTGTTATTTTAAAAAATGATTTATCCCCTGAGGAATTTGTTCGTTACTTCTTGTTCACTGCCTGTATTGGGAAACTAAGGAGTTAGGCATTTGTGAGCTCTCTCTTAAAAATTCTCATGGTGCTTCACAGTTCGAGCTAAGCTGATACTTTCATCTCCTTCCTAAGCAAATACTCCCAAAAGGTTTAATGTATATTAATGAAAGTTTCAAAATAAATTGTGCTTTTTTTTTTTTTCCCCAGGAAAGGGGTAATTTTGTCCTGCTTTCTAGTTTCCATAGCACTTGGCCAACTTTTGGCACCTGTTAAGTCCTTTTATCCTTCAAAGAGCAAAAGGATAATACACTCCACAAATGATATCTTTTTAAGCATTGCAGGCAGACTCTAGCCCCATTTTTAGTCCTGTTTGTTTGACTTAAGGTTCAGTGAGGCTCGTATAACAGTTGCTCTTCTTGTCAGCTGTCTCTCAACTGTGCCATTGACTGTTGTCTGGTTGTGGGATTAGTGCCATCATGAAGAGTGGCTAACATATTTGCATGTAGTGCCTCATTCCTGCTAGGGGAGGAGGTCAAAAAGATAAAACCAGGCCAGGTGTGGTGGCTCATGCCTATAACTCCAACACTTTGGGAGGCCAAAGCAGAAGGATCACTTGAGGTCGGGAGTTTGAGATCAGCCTGGGCAACATAGTGAGACCCTGTCTCCCCACACTCCCCATAAATAGTTGAGAGTAGTACCCACACCTGTAGTCCTGGCTGCTTGGGAGACTGAGGCTAGAGCATTGCTTGAGCCCAGAAGTTCAAGACTGCAGTGAGCTATGATGGCGCCACTGCATTCTAACCTGGGTGACAGAGTGAGACCCTGTCCTCCCTGCGTGCCCCCTCCCCCGTCTCTCTCTCTCTCTCTCTTTCTCTCTCTCTCTCTCTGTCTCTCTCTCATACACACACACACAAATAGTTAAAACCAGGTGATAAGAATTTCATTTTTAGCCTAAATATACTTCAATCTTTACAAAGCAGGTAATGATTTAACAAATTGTGAGAATCCTGTACCTTTTTCTTGAAGAGCTGCTTTGTTTTTTTTGTTTTTTTTTTTTTTTTTTTGAGAAATTCTTTTCTTTTGAGTTATTGCTGTGGCATGAGCTCATTCTGGAATGCTCACATGATCAAATTGTTTGTAATCTTGTGTTTAGCTTTTAGGTTATTTATAGTGTCCGTGATCTTACATTAGATTCTTTCCATTATATAATGGAAATATACATTTCCATTATGTACCAGTCTTTCTTTCGGAGTTCATGTTTAAATGATTTGTGTGACCCAAGGTATTCTGAAGTTGAAGTTTTTAGGACTTGATGTGGATGTGACTTCTATCATGTGTTTTTTGTGAACATCTTTTTAACCATCATAATTTTTGAGATGGTTATATTCTGATGACATTTAACACATGTGACCTTACTCGAAGCAGGGAAATACAGTTTCTTTGTGGTGTTCTAATGGTAAGATCTCTTGGACAGCATGATACAGAGCAGCAAAAAGAAGGTATTTATAGTGAGGCATTTCACTGCTTTGTAGTCTCCTTGGAGCATAATAGATACAGCAGAATAAAGTGAACTCTGGATTTCCTTTTCCCTCGATCCCTAAGTAGCACTTTGGTCAGTGAAGTGGAACCCACTGTGGCTCCTGTGCCCTTTGGTGGTGGCCTCTGATGTGGCTAGCATCTGGTATTCCCAGGTTCTGTAGCTGTCTGGATCCACTGACACCACCACCTTAGGGCTCTGAGAGTGTGTTGATTCTCTCATGTTACTGATTCCATCTGGTGTGGAAAGGTTTCCTTGAACTCTATCTGAGACAGGTTTGGAGTATTTTGAACATTTTAGAAAATAAACCCCAAAAATATGTTCACAGAAAATACCTGTGCTATAGAGAAGCATGTACATGAAGGGTAGTCATTTTGGTTCATGAAACCGTACCCTGCAAAGTTTGATGAGATGAGGTGGGTTGGCCCAGATGACTAGCTCACAGACTTCAGTTTATTTTCCCATACTTAAACCAGCCTGGGAAATAGATAACTAAACTTCTGCAGGAGGTCTTCAGCTTTCATACGTTGTATTTTCTTGCAGCCTGTGTGATTTTGCACAGTATACAGGACAGAAAGATTCTAGACTGCCTTTCTCTTGCTGAAGCCTGTCTTTCACATATCAGCCGGCTGAGGACTGTGAGTGGTCAGGGAGTTGTCCCTGTCTGCCGGTGCCAGCCTCTGGGGTACAGGGGGTGCTGCTTTGGTGCTGCACGGGCTCACTCTGAGAGACCTGCCAGGTGGAAGTTGCTTGTTTATTCTGAGAGTCTTTTTGCCTGGACCAGCATCCCATATTCTCACCATCCTGTTGCCTCTAAGAGAAATCTCACTCTCTTACTCTGTCTCAGTACCTAGCAACTCTGGAGGTGGGAAATTAACTGTACTTCGATTAGTATATTTATTGTGGCAAGATATACATAACATAAAATTGATTAGCCATTTAAAAATGTACAATTAAGTGGTATCAAATACATTCACAGTGTTATGCAGCCATCACCACCCACTATTCATTTTCAGAATTTCTTCATCATCCCAAACAGAAAGTCCATACCCATTAAATAACTCCTCATTAACTACCCACCACCCCCAACCAAACCCCTGGAAATCACTATTCTACTTTCTGTCTCTATGAACTTAACGATTCTGGGTACCTCATGTAAGTAGAATCATACAGTGTTTATCCTGTTGTGTCTGCCTTATTTCACTTAGCATGATGTTCATCCATGTTGTAGCGTGTTCATCCAGACTTCCTTTCCTATTTATTTCTGAATAATATTCCATTGCAATATGTACTCCATTTTTATTCATTTGTCCACTGATGGACACTTGGGTTATTTATACCTTTTGGCTGTTGTCAGTAATGTTTCTATGAATATTGGTATTCAAATATCTGTTCAAGTTCCTGCATTCACTTTTTTTTTTTTGAAACAGTCTTACTCTGTTGGCTGGACTGGAGGGCAGTGGCGTGATCTTGGCTCAGTGCAACCTCTGCCTCCTAGGTTCAAGCAATTCTCCTACCTCAGCCTCCTGAGTAGCTGGGACTACCATCACGTGCACCACCACGCCCGGCTAATTTTTGTATTTTTAGTAGAGATGGGGTATCACCATGTTGGCCAGGCTGGTATCAAACTCCTGATCTCAAGTGATCTGCCTGCCTCAGCCTCCCAAAGTGCTGAGATTATAGACATGAGCCACCATACCTGGTCCCTGCTTCCATTTCTTTTGGGTATACTCCCAAAAGCAGAATTGTTGGATTCTGATTACATTTTAAGGAACTACTTTCAGATACTAGCTACAAGTTATTTATCATCTGAATATTTCCTAATATACTTAAACATTCTCCATGTATTATAATGAGATTATGAGTAAATTTTTACATCAAAGAAAATTTCAGTCTTCTTATTAGTCTGAAGCTTTTCCAGTAAGTGTATAATTGTATAATTGGGGATGCCTTCTAGTTGAGAAGCAGCTAGTGAAACTTTATTCTAAATATCAGAAAAATGTCCTACATGTGTTTTAAATAAATGTTCCAGGGGCCAGGCATGGTGGCTCACACCTGTAATCCCAGCACTTTGAGAGGCTGAGGCAGGTAGATCACTTGAGGCCAGGAGTTCAAGACCAGCCTGGCCAACATGGTAAAACCCCATCTCTACTAAAAATTCAAAAATTAGCCGGGCATGGTGGTGCATGCCTAAACATGAAAATCACTTGAGCCCAGGAGGCAGAAGGTTGCAGTGAGCCAAGATTGTGCCACTGCATTCCAGCCTGGGCAACAGAGTGAGACTCTGTCTCAGAAAAAAAATAAAATAAAGAAATGCACTGAGAGACAGGTAATTTAGGAACTCATGGAAGTTTACAGGAACTGAATGATTTGGTCACCCTGTATGTTAATACAAGATAAGCGATGCATTTCTTTTCAGAATTAGTAGGAACGTGGACATGATGACCACTTTAAATATTTTTGGTGGTTAAAATTTAATTTAACCACCATTTTAATTAATTTTGGTCACCCTATGTATTAATACAAGATAAGCAATGCATTTTTTTTCAGAATGAGTAGGAACATGGACATGATTACCACTTTAATTATATGTCTGGTCCCAACATCTTCATTATAAGATGGGCATTTTACATAAGGCATTGTGTATATTATATATATAATTGTATGTTATATATAGCTACCTCTTCTGGTGCTGTGCGAACAGCAGATTCTCTCAAGAGTTGGGTTAGGGGCAGGTTAGTAATAACTGACATATTTAGTAAATGTAGCTATTTGTACTGCTAACTAAATTTTCTTTCTGATTTGCTGCTCTCCTAGCCAAGTATCCTCTTCACTAATAACTAACTTCCAGAGCCAACTGTCATTTTAGCGTCTCCTTACTCTGAAAAACCCTTCCAACAGATAACACTGTTTGCCTTCGTCATTACTCTGGTAGCCCCCCCAATTCTCACTGAATGACTGCTGCTAGTTAGACATGTTCCTTCTTAAGTGTTGAGGTGATGAGCCTTGTTTAAATGAAGTGCACATACACTGAAGTACATACTGTCGATTATCAGCTCCTGTCCATGGGACTGTTATGTTCTCTCCTAGTAAAGTGTCCAGGAAGTCTTTTGCCTTCTCTTGTCATTTGTCTACTGGGTTTGTCTCTTCATAGTGATAGTAGGGAAACCATGTGTATTTACTCCACACAAGTCAGTGAATAATCTCATTCAGGTCTGTAGCTTGAAGTGTCATCTTTATTTTGACCTCAGGTTGCCTCCCTCACTTAGATATCTAACTAGCATCTCAAATTTAGCATGTTTGAAACCAAATTCCTCATTTCTCCCCCAAACCAGCTCTTCCCACAGCCTTCCTATTTCAATAAAAGGCAACCCTATTCTTCCTCCTGCTCAAGTGAAAAATTTTGTTCTCAGTGATGCCTTTCTTACCTGCACACCTCAAATCAACTCATCAAATCTCTTCACTCTAACTTCAGAATACATCCCAAGAAGACTGTTTCCTTACATCTTCGGCTCCAAGCATGAGCTTGCCTCAGTGTTTCTGCACTTGTCTGTCCCTCCTCTTGAATTTTCTTCTCCCAGATATCTGATGGATACATTGGAAGGATTTGTTGATTGTTTTTTTCTTTTCTGGGGGAGCATGTTTAGAGGGAGGAGGGAATTTAATTTGATTCAGATATGAAGCTTGTATATAAAGATACTAAATCTTCTTGGAAATATATCCATCTATCTCCTGTCTTTTTAGATATTACCCATCATATGGTGTGGGGAAATCAGTTAACCTGTGTTGTAGCAGTTTGTTGCTGTCACTTTTGAATCAGCTAAGTTTTCATTTCATACCCAGCTATGATCACTAATAAAAGAAAATATTGTGCATGGAATGCCAAAATAGTTAGCTCAATGTTTCCATCTCTGGAAGACTTTGCTTCTTAGCAGCCTTCTTCTAAGTTTAGTTTTTCTCTGTCTTGCCCCTTCTCATCCACTTTTTGGCATATCATGTCATCCTTGCTATAACTCTTTGTCCTTGTTCCGTTGCATTTGTAAGGAAGAGTTGGACAAAAAGAGAATATTTAGTGCAACATAAATGTAAGCTTTAAGAGGTGCTTCCCCCAGTAGAAGTTTTGTTTTTTGCTTATAGACATTTCATTTTTCCCACAAGTCCTATTAGTTGAGTGACTAAAAAATCTGCAGAGTTTACTTATAGAAGCACTTTTATTGATTAGTCCAAAGAGAAACTTAAGCTTTTAAATTAGAAAAATAGAGGGGGGCATCAAACACACTAATACATTTAATTTTTTTTTCAAGTTTTTTTTTTTTTTTTTTGAGTTGGAATCTTGCTCTGTTGCCCAGGCTGGAGCACAGTGGCACAATCTTTGCTCGCCACAACCTCCGCCTCCCAGGTTCAAGTGATTCTCCTGCCTCAGCCTCCTGAGTAGCTGGGATTACAGGGGTGCATCACCATATCTGGCTAATCTTTGTATTTTTAGTAGAGACAGGGTTTCACCATGTTGGTTAGGGTGGTCTGATCTTGTGATTTACCCTCCTTGGCCTCCCAAAGTGCTGGGATTACGGGCATGAGCCACGGTGCCCAACCTGCATTGAACTTTTAATTAATAACATTGAAAACATCATTGGTCCCATAGCAATTTAACTTATTTCAAGTCCACGACTAGTGATTGTTCAGAAAAATCCCCAAAATGTCTATTGTCAACAGCTTTGACTAGTATTGTAATTAGTGGCAGGAAGATGTTACAGATCAAGTATCGGTCCTGCTGGAACCTGTGTAAGTGGCTTTTCTAAGCACGTGAACACATGGTTTCTGAAATACATGCTTAGAAATATCATCTCTGCTCAGATATCTCACAGTTTTAACATACATTTATTCAGTGATCCTGATAATTTTTTTAAAGCTTTAAAAATAATTTTAAAATTCTGGAGTTGTGTACATATATATTTTTAATCTGTGAACATGTTATATGAGAGTCATATCGTAAAGCAAAAGATTTTTTTAGCTCTTCCACGTGTCGGATATTGAAGTAGGTGCTGAAGATACAATAGGATTGAGGACTGGGCCTGACCTGAGAGGGTTTATCGTGTAAATACCGGTTATCATTGGGCTCCTAAGCTGGATGAATCTTAGGGAAAGGTTTTTGAGAGTCGTGCCCTCACTGACATCTGAGATAAGAAATGAAGATGTCTAGTGTATTCTTAGCTCAGGCATTGGTGAAAAGGTGATTGAAGACTTAGAGGAAATTGAGAAATGGCTAAAAAGCTTTTATGTGATTCTTGGGATGCAGCTTGTGAAAGATTTTGGTCTGCTGCCTTTTTGCTGGCCCTTGTCATTTATCTTAAGTGTCGTTTGACAATTGGTGTTTCTTAATGCCGTGATTGTGAAGAGAGTCACCCCGATAACCATATATTATCTTTCTACAAACATGAAAAAACCTAGACCACCAACTCACCCAAGAAAAATAAACAAACACCCAGGGATTCATGCCTGGCAGCCTCCAGGTCTTTGGAACCAGGAAAATGTAATGGAATTTCCTGTTTTAATTGTGAAGACTTACTGAATTCCAGGGACATTCTTGACCTTCCCATAGTTGATGAATCTCTCCTAATTGGTCTCCTGACTCATCTACTTTATTTTTAAATCTTAAATGTTTGTATTTGGAGAGAATCACTGCTTACTTCTTATTTTTATTTTATTGTATTTTATTTATTTAGAGACAGTGTTTCAATCTCATTGCCTAGGCTGGAGTGCAGTGGTGTGGTCTTGGCTCACTGCAGCCTCCATCTCTGCAGCTCAGGTGATTCTCCTGCCTTAGCCTCCTGAGTAACTGGGATTACCAGGAACCTGCCACCACGCCTGGCTAATTTTTGTAATTTTTTGTAGAGACAGGTTTTCACCAAGTTGCCCAGGCTGGTCTTGAACTTCTGAGCTCAAGTGAGCCACCATGCCTGGCCTTGCTTCCTTCTTAAAATTGTGGAATATATTTGAAGGTAATAAAACATATGTGCAGGCTGGGTGTGGTGGCTCATGCCTGTAATCCCAGGACTTTGGGAGGCTGAGGCAGGAGGATCGCTTGAACTCAGGAGTTTGAGACCAGCCTGGACCACATAGTGAGACCCCATCACTATTTAAAAAAAGAAAAAAAAGTGCAATTAAAGAATAATAATCAAAATGGATACCCACATACCCTCCACCTAGCTGAAAAAACAGATACCACATGCTTTAGAAGAGTGGACCCAAAGGAGTATCCTTCTGAATAACCTCACTTTCCTCATTTTTATGGTTATCATTTCCTTTTTTTTTTTTTTTTTTTAAGTTTTGCATTTAACTATATATCCCCAAGCAATATATTTTTAGTTTTGCCCTTTTGGGTGAATTTATGTAATAAAATCATATTGAATATATTATTCATGGACTTGCTTCCTTCTTTTAATATTATTTTTTGAGATTCATCCACATTGACATGTAGAACTGCGGTTAATGTCCACTGCTGTTAACTATTGCAGTGTATGGAGTACCATGGCTTATTTTTTCATCCTCCAGGTTTGTTTCTTCACTGGCATTTAGAAAATAACATGGACTCTAAACTCTGCAAGTCACCTTGCCATTTAAAGCTTCAAAGGTTGATGACTACTTTCTGACCCAATCCCTTGAGTTGGGGTTGGGAATTTCTAAATGGTTTGTCCTCCTTGGTGGAAATATTGGATGTTTTCATTTCTGGAGACTTTCTAGAAAAGGGACTCTGATGGACTTTTGCAGGGGCTATTAGCTGTTGACCTGAGACTCCTAGGTCTGGAGTTAAAGCCCTGTGTCTGCAGCATCTTGTAGATGAACCCTTCTGTGGGGTCACTACTTCTAGTGACTTGAAGTAAGTTAAATTGGACTTGAAATAAGTTAAATTGCTATGGGCCCAATGATGCTTCCAACGTTGTTAATTAAAAGTTCAATGTGTTAGTGTGTTTGATGCCCCTTTTTTTCTGATTTAAAATTAATCTGATTTAAAATCTCTTTTAATTAATCAATAAAAGTACTCTGTAAGTAAACTCTGCAGATTTTTTAGTCAGTCAGCTAATAAGACTTGCAGGAAAAATGAAATGTCTGTAAGCAAAAAACAAAATTCTACTGGAGGAAGCTTTGGAGCTTTAGGTAGACTGGGACCAGCCAGGAATCCAAATAGTTTAACTAGAAGCAGGCTAGTCTTTAGAGCACAGGAAAACATCAAGAGTTTTTGTTCTTCCTGCACTTGGCTTTCCAAGGGCATTCTCCTCCCTTCCTCTCCCCACCTTGATTCTCATCAGCTATTGGCAGATGTTCTGTTCCTTTGTGTGCCCATTGAGGGAGTCAGTGAAGGGGCACACCCATTGTTTCATTTTAAAATACCGCAATAGAAATGACCAAAGTGCAAATAAAAAGCTCAACTCTTTGCATTTATTTTCAAATTTAGAAAAACTTTCTGGAAAGATTACACTAAGGGGTTACTGGCATCATTGTTACGGTCCTCTGGCATTTTAAAAAGTAGGTCTCTGAGTATGTTTTTCCTCCTTCATAAAGTGGAAACTATGAGTATATTTTTCGATACTATCTGATTATTGTTACTTGAGATTTGTTCAGCTTTCCTTGAAGTATGTTCCCTTGAACTGGATGTTAATGTTTGCCATCTAGGGAAGAATGTCTCTGCAGTAAATTAAGTTAAATCGGTTTATTTACTGCAGAACTTTTCAGTGCCCTTGAGATGCTGTCATGTTTTGAGAATTTTTAAGTTGGGCTCATAGAGACAGGAGTTAAAAAACATGTTCGATCAGACCCCTATTCTGCCCCCTCCCCAACTACCCATACCATTAGTGTGCCTTGCTGCAGTAATACTACTCTGAATACTCTTTGGAAAAGGCATCATTTATATATTTTTCATTGTTCACATTGGTTCCATTTACCTAGATCTCAGGATTGCAGTGGAATTTTTTCAGTACCTTAAGATAGCATTTATCTTGAAGAAGGAGGATGCGATCCTTTAAGGGCGAACTTATAGTTCACTTTCAATTTACAGTAATATTTATTCTAAGCAATGCATATTACTTTGTTGTTGTTGTTGTTGAGGCAGAGTCTTGTTCTGTTGCCCAGGCTAGAGTGCAATGGCACGATCTTGGCTCACTGTAGCCTTTGCCTCCCAGGTTCCAGCAGTTCTCCTGCCTCAGCCTCCTGGGTAGCTGGGATTACAGGCGCATGCTACCATGCCCAGGTAATTTTTGTATTTTTAGTAGAGACAGGATTTCACAGTGTTGACTAGGCTGATCTCGAACTCCTGACCTCAGGTGATCTGCCCACCTCAGCCTCCCAAAGTGCTGGGATTACAGGTGTGAGCCACCGCTCCCAGCTGCGTATTACTTTTACATGAAAGCAGAGTGAATAAGTAGTATTGTAAATTGATGAAAAGAATAAAGTCTCAGCTTTTAAAGGATAGTCATTGCCCTTAGAATTATGTTCCAGAAAACTTGGAAGCTAACCAAAAGGGCCCAGACCAAATTTTCTTTTTGTGAATGTCTCAGGCAGAGAAAGATTTTGTGTGTAAAAACACTAATGGAAAATGATTGTTCTCCTTGATGATTATAAAAGAAAAAAATGTTCTTCCTTTCCTCTCTCCTTCCCTCTTTTCATTTTTGATAAGTGGGGAGAAGTGAAGGTGAAGATACTAGGGCTACTAATTTATCTTTTATTTTTTTTTAGACATGTTTCATGATAGGTTTGAGGCTTGCTGATTTGGGCATACCCAGTTGCACCTTTTCATTTCGTGCCTCATTGGAGTATGTTTTCTTCTGTTGGTCAGTCCTCTGTTTTCTTGACCTTGACCACATAATAGAGACTGGAATGAAAACTACATGTAATTGTACCTTTTGATCAAAATACTAAAACAGAAACCAGGCAAGCTCAATCCTAAATCATTGAAATTGCCCAGAATCTTTATCTAAAATAAATCCTAATCCAACAAAAAACTTTTTTTCTAACTCAACCTGCTGCTTATGTCTTCCCTCCCGTAAGTATTTTAATATAAGTTAATTTTTCAGATCAGTGGAGCTTATTCCTTCAAACACTGGTCCTTCCCTATTTTGCCATATTTCTCCACTGTCATAGAAGAGCCAGAGGCTGCCGGATGTCATCATGAGCATCCATTCTTTTCCACATGGTGAAAGGGGCTTGGGTTGCCCTCAGCTTTCACCTCTTGTCACAGTATTGGGATTGCAGGCAACACCCTCCGGCTGCCACCCTCTCTCACAGCCCTGCTTGTTAGCTGTCCTGACTGCTTTGTGTGCTGGAAAACTAGATAAGGAACAGGTCAAATCAGGGTGGGTGAAGCAGTCACTGAATGTATTAGGAGCGGAGACATGGCTGACCCCTTGGGGCTGTAGAACATCTATTTTTGGTACTCATAGCTTTCTTACTTCTGGATACAGGAGGGTTGAAAATCTCTGGGAAAAGAAATGATTACTATTCTCAGCACTATGTGAAACTTAGATGAGCCCTTTGGAAATTTTTAATCTGCCAGTTTGTTTCCCTAAATTGAATATGAATCCACCTTGGATCGAATGTTAATATAACTTTTGAAATTCTCTAACAGTCTTATTTCAGCAGCATTAAGTATATAGTACTTTACCTACACAAGACTGGCCATGTATTGGCAATTATTGTTTCTGTTGTTTCTATTGTTATGTGATGTGGTGTGATGTTTTGTGATGTTATGTGATACTGTTCACATTCCGGTCTATGTGTTCGAAATTTTCACTATGAAAACATTTGTAAAAACACACCACTGTATGTATGTTTGCTTGGTCTTCAATCCAAAGAGTGGAATTATTCAGGGAAACATCCCCGATGTCTCAAATGTCACTAGTAATCCACTGATGTGAGCCAAGGACTTCATCCATCCATTCATTAAGAGATACTTATTGAGTGACTGTTTCATGCCTGAAAATGTTGTAGGCACTGGAAATGTATCAGGGAACAAGATAGACAAAGCTTCTCTTTCCATGCATCTTACAACTGTCAGATCCAGGGGATATCTATGAATTATAAGCAAATAAAAAATGAAATGGTTTAACATGGTGAAAGGTGCTGGGAAGAAAACAAAGCAGAGTAATAGGAGAACAAGTGACAGGGCCAGGCAGGATGGAGGTGGTGCAGGCAGCAGCAACATGAGTGTAGGGAATACGGGGAACACTCCTCTCCCGGGAGAGGGCATTCCAGGCAGAGGGAGCTTCTTGTGCAGATGCCTGGAGATGGGCGTGCTTTCAACTCCAAGTGATGTCTCTCTTACCTGTAGGAAGGCAGCCCCAAGAAAACACAAAGTCCAGTTAGATACAACACACATACCTGCTGAGGCCCAGAGGTGGGAATTAGCTTCCCCACTTGATACCTGCTGCTTTAAGAGCTACTGAGTAATCCAGTAAACAAGCCAGCAACATATTCCTATGAAAAGGACTCCAAATCAGCAGTTAACAAACATAAAATAATCTTTTTTCCTGTTGTAAAATAAATGTAACTGTTATATATATATAAACAGGCTGCCCTTTAAGTACAACTTGTCAGAAATGGCTGTGTGGGACATTTACATTCTTTTTTTGGTCTACAGTTCTGAGACTATTTTTTATGTATGCATGTATTTATTCAGTAAACATTTATCCTCTCCTGCACATCAAGCATTATGGGCCGATAGGAAAGAACCCAGGGTGGGTGTGACCCGGCCTCTACCTGGAATGAGATGGGTGTCTCTAGCCAGGCTGGGTGCTCACCATGTGCCTGGTGTGGGGTGCATGACACCAAGCAGGGCAGACCTAGGCATCCCCTTGGTGCAGCTCTGTAAAGGGGATAAGACAGACAATAAACCATGACCCCAAGAAAGTGTGACAGGAGCCACAAGGAAACAGGGAAATCCAAGACAGGAAGGTCAGGGAAGCCCTCTCTGGACCAAGGAGGAGAAAGAACCGGCAGGGGAAGCTATTCCTGGCAGAGGGGGCAGTAGAATGAAGCCTCCAAAGTGGAAGTATTATAAATTCTTGGAAGGTAGAAAGGAAATGGGAGCCGGGAAAGGTGGGCAACATTTACTATATCCTGTGGACGATAGTCAGGAACTTGGTATTTGTTTATTCCGAGTGCATTAGGGATTCTTGCAGGATGTTAAGCCAGGGGAATGATAGGAAATGTATTTGAAGAACAATAATTCTGGTTGCAAAGTTAGCTGTGGAGTTAAGGGAATATATTAAAGGTCCGAAACTGGGTTTAGGCAAGACTAGTTTTGCCATTTACGTAGTCTTGTGAGCAGTTGACTCATCTGAGAAATGGGGCTAAGGAGTCCACCTCAGTAGTGGTAAGGACTGATGAATAAGATACACTGTAAGGCCAGGTGTGGTGGCTCACGCCTGTGATCCCAACACTTTGGGAGGCCATGGCAGGTGGATCACTTGAGGCCAGGAGTTTGAAACCAGCCTGGGCAACATAGTGAAGCCCCATCTCTATTAAAAATACAAAAATTAACCAGGCGTGGTGGTGGGTGCCTATGGTCCCAGCTACTCGGGAGGTTGAGGCACAAGAATCGTTTGAACTCAGGAAACAGAGGCTGTACTGAACCGAGTTCATGCCACTGCACTCCAGCCTGGGCAACAGAGCAAAACTCTGTTTAAAAAAAAAAAAAAAAAAAAAAAAAAAGAATCATGTAAAATATAGAATATGTTCAATAATGTTAGTTTCCCCTCCTTTCCGTAGAGCAGAATATGTGAGCAAAGTGTTCTGACATCACAGAGATGCAGCACAGTCTAGTGACCTTAGGGACAGCAACGCCAAGCCCAGTGGCAACTCCAGGAGGCACAGTGTCCAGTGGGGAACTTTTTTTTTTTTTTTTTCCTGTTTAAAGTTGACCTCGTCGGCCGGGCAATCCCAGTACTTTGGGAGGCCGAGGCAGGTGGATCATAAGGTCAGGAGTTCAAGACCAGCCTGGCCAAGATGTTGAAACCCCATCTCTATTAAAAATACAAAAATTGCCGGGCGCGGTGGCTCACGCCTGTAATCCCAGCACTTTGGGAGGCCGAGGCGGGTGGATCACGAGGTCAAGAGATCGAGACCATCCTGGTCAACATGGTGAAACCCCGTCTCTACTAAAAATACAAAAATTCGCTGGGCATGGTGGCACGTGCCTGTAGTCCCAGCTACTCGGGAGGCTGAG
>PVKV010020939.1:0-38675 GCA_004027835.1 Alouatta palliata
ACGCCCCTCCCCCACAGAGCTGGACCGTCCCGGGTTCAGCTGTGCTTGCTGTGAAACTCTCGATCCAGAGCGTTTCTGATGGCTGTTTTTTTGTGGGGGTGGGACCAGATGAGCCTGATCACCTGGCTCTCTGCCTCAGAGCGTTTTTTTTTTTTTTTTTTTAAGTTGAATGGTCACTGTCTCCCAGGTGTTCCAGCCGCCTGTTGACAAGGCGCTGGGATCTGTATGATTTCCCCTGCGGTGACCCACTGCGCCGGCTGAAACCGCGGGTGCTGGCGTTATTTTTGCCTGGGAAATCTCCTGGCCTGGCTGTCTGTTTCAGTCCCCTTTTTTAATCAGATGAATGGGCGGCAATGCCTTCCCGGAGCTCCAATTGCCAGCTAAAACGGCACCTGGACCCACGTCTTTTGTATTGGGAACCGCTGCGCCGGGGCGCCGCTCCAAACAGTGGCAGCGAAAACGGCCGCGCAGGCGAAAACAGCGGAGCCGGCGAAACAGCCGCGCCGGCCAAACCAGGTGCGCTGGCGACCTGTGGGGCTCCTCCCCCTGGGAATCTCCTGGTCTGTGGGCAATAAAAATCCGTCTGGAAATGTGGCGTCCACTCACCCTCCACGCTTTCACTGGGAGCTGCAATCCTCAGCTGCTCCTAATCGGCCATCTTGGATCTCTCAAGAAAGGATTCTTAAAGCAGCAAGAGAAAAGAAACAAACAACATAGAGTGGAGCACCAGTACATCTGGCAGCAGACTTTTCAGTGGGAACTACAAGCCAAGAGAGTGGCATGACATATTTAAAGTGCTGATGGAGAAAAACTTACCCTAGAATAATATAACCAGTGAAAATATCCTTCAAAAATGAAGGCAGATAAAGACTTTCCCAGACAAACAAAAGCTGAGGGATTTCATCTACCCCAGATCTGTCCTACAAGAAATGCTAAAGGGAGTACATCAATCAGGAAGAAAGGGACATTAACCAGCAATAAGGAATCACATGAAAGTACAAAGCTCACTGGTAATAATAGTAAGTACACAGAAAAACACAAAATATCATAACAGTGTAACTGTGGTGTGTAAACTACTCTTATCCTACGTAAGAAGACCAAACAATGAACCAATCAAAAATAATAACTATAACAACTTTTAAGACATAGTACAACAAGATATAAATAAAAACAACAAAAAGTTAAAGAGCAGAAGGATGGAGTAAAGACACAGTTTTTATTAGTTTTCTTTATGCTTTTTTTTAAAATGCAGACAGTGCTAAGTTGTTACCAGGTTAAAATAATGGGATATAAGATAGCATTTGCAAGTGTCATACAAAACCATACAATGGATACACAAAGAATAAAAAGCAAGAAACTAAATCATATCACCAGAGAAAAATCATCTTCACTAAAGGAAAGGAGGAAGGAAAGAAAGAAGGAACAGAAGACCACAAAACAACCGGATAAAATATAAACATTTACAAACTGTAAGAATTAATAAGAGATTTTGGCAATGTTATTGGATATAAAATCAATATACTAAAGCCATCTGTATTTCTACTTACCAGAAACATAAAACAAACGAGATAACAGACCAGACATCGTGGCTCATGTCTGTAATGCCAGCACTTTGAGAGGCTGAGCCACAGGATTGCTTGAGGACAGGCATTTAAAACCAGCTTAGTCAACATAGTGAGACTCCATATCTTCCAAAACAGAAAAATTAAAGAAATAGCCAAATGTGGTGGCTCATGCCTGTAGTCCCAGATATTCAGGACAGTGAGGAAGGAGGATCACTTGAGCCCAGGAGTTCAAGGCTGCAGTGAGCCATGACTGTACCACTGCACTCCAGCCTGGGTGACAGGGTGAGATCCTGTCTCGAGTGAGTGAGAGAGAGAGAGAGAGAGAGAGAGAGAGAGAGAGAGAGAGAGAGAGAACATTTATGATCACATAAAAAATAAAAGATAAACCTGAAAAAGATGTTCCAGATCTTTACACAGAAAATGTTCTAATTTGATTGGAATTCTAAAGAGAGATCTATCCTGAAGTTGTATACCCAAAGGAAACTATCATACTCACTAATTGGAAGACTTAATATTTTATATGTGTCCATTCTTTCCAAATTGGGTTATAGATTCAATGCAATCTCAACAAAAATTTCAACAGATTTTTTTTCATGGAACTTGAACAAGCTGATTCTAAAATTTACATGTAAATACAAAAGGTCAAAACAACTGAGATGCTCTAAAAGAAAAAAACACCAAGTTGAAGAACTTACTTCAATAATATTGATACATATTGTAAAGTTATTATAACAGTATGGAAATTATAATAGTTTATGCTGTTTCAGGGATAGATAAACAGACCAGTAGAATATATTAGAGAGTTCTTAAAGAGGCCCCATGCTGAGAGGTACAAAAGAACTCTGAGCATATAACAACTCAGTCCAAACCCCTGCACTAAGAGACCTGACCATAATCTACATGGCTTCTAGCAGCCTAAGGTCGTGTGTTGGAAACTACCCCAATCTCCCTTTTAAGCTTTAAGAAGCTCAAAAATGATGGGATAATTTACTGTTTGTTCCAGTCAAAACCTGGTGATAGGTAAATAGATCTCTGAACCTCCTCTTAAAATACTGACTTTAGAAGGCTTGCAATTATATATGTTTTGCTACCCTTTGGGATGTAAATTTTCTACCAGAATTTTCTTCTCAAAGATTTTAGAAATGCAGACATTAAAGGAGATAATTTGCTGTCAGTCCCTGTGGGAGGCTAAGGACTTAATTTTGGTGGGCATCTTGTTCCAATTTCCACCATTGCCTCCTGTGATTAAGATTTGAGCTGGGCCTGGTGGCTCATGCCTATAATCCTAGTATTTTGGGAGACCAAGGTGAGTGGATCATCTGAGGCCAGGAGTTCAAGACCAGCCTGGCCATGATGGCAAAACCCCATCTGTACTAAAAATACAAAAAAATTAGCCAGGTGTCGTGGCAGGTGCCTGTAATCCCAGCTACTCTGGAGGCTGAGGCAGAGAAACTCTTGAACCCAGGAGGTGGGGGTTGCAATGAGCTTAGATCGAGGCTCTGCATACCAGCCCAGGGAGAAGTTTGTTTCTCTTCCAGTTAAGTGCCAATTAGTAAACCCAAATGGCCTAGTCACACAAACCAACCCACTTTAACATCTTTCACCATCTTTCCTTTAGCATACTCCAGATGCTAAAAAATCTCTTGCCTTTTATTTCAACAGAGTTGAACTCAGATGACACTTGGTTCTCTCCCCTATTACAATAGTTATTACTGAATACAATTTGTATTTACTGCTTTAACTAGTGTCCAACTTGTTCATCTTTCAAAATGCTAGTATGATGCTTGATTTATATCATGGTGACCTTTCAGAGAGATGATAGAAGAAGGGTCTTTTCAACAAATATTCCTGGGAAAACAGAAATTCTCTATAAAAAGAACAAGTTTTGATTCCTATCTCATATCACTACAATTCATAAATCAACTTCAAGTGAATTAAATATTTAGATGTCAAAGACAAACATAAAGCTTTGGGGAAGCTGGGAATGTTGATGAAGACCATAAAAGCAACAAGCCCTATTCAAAAGACAACTACTTCAAAGATTAAAGGAACATCAGCCTACACAGATGAAACAGTGCCAGTGCAATAACTGCAGCAACTCTAAAAGCAAGAGTCTCTTCATACCTCCAAATGCTCACACCAGGTCCCAGCCGTGGTTCTTAACCAGACTGAAATGACTGAAATAACATGGAATTCAGAATCTTGATGGCAAGGAAGCCCATTGAGATACAGAAGGTTGAAACCCAATCTATAGGAAACAGTAAAATGGTTCAAAAGTTGAGAGATGACATATTCATTTTAAGAGAGAACCAAACTGAACTTCTGAAATGAAAAATTAGCACAGGAACTTCATAACGCAACTGGAAGCATTAATAACAGAATAGACCAAGCTAAAGGAAGACTCTCAGAACTCAAAGAATCTCAGAACTCAAAGACCACTCTTTTGAATCAACACAAGCAGATAAAAATAAAGAAAAAATGAGTGTTAAGAAAATGAACAAAACCTGTAAGAAATACAGAATTAGGTAAAAGAGACCAAACTCATTGGATTCTTGAAAGAGATCGAGAGAGAGCAAGTAACTTTGGAAATATATTTAGGATATTGTCTATGAAAATTTTCCCAGCACCTCTAGAGAGGTCAACATATAAATGCAGGAAATTCAGAGAACCCCCATAAGATATTATAGAAGATGACCATTCCCAAGCCACATAGTCATCAGATTCTCCAAAGTCAATGTGAAAGCAAAAATCTTAAAAGCAACTAGAGAGAAGGGACAGGTCATGTACAAAGGCTAACAGTGGAACTCTTAGCAGAAACCTTACAAAGCAGAAAAGATTGGGGGCCTATACTCAGCATTATTAAAGAGAAAAAAAAAATCCAGCCAGGAACTTCATATCTAGCCAAACAAAGCTTCATAAGCAAAAGAGAAATAAAATCCATTTCAGGCAAGCAAATGTGAAGAAAATTCATTACCACCAGATCTGCCTTACAAGAGGTCCCTAAGAAAGTGCTAAATGTGGAAATGAAAGCCTAATACTTGTCATCACAAAAACACACTTAAATACATAGCTTACTGCCACTACAAGGGAATCAAGTCTACATAACAAAGAGCTAACAACATGACAGAATAAAATTCTCAAATATTAATATTAACTTTGAATGTAAATGAGCTAAATACCCCACTTAAAAGACACAGAGTGGCAAGTTGAATAAAGAAGCAAGACCCAACTCTATAATGTCATCAAAAGATTCAATTAACTCCAGATGGATTAAAGATTTAAACATAAGAACTAACACCATAACAACCCTAGAAGAAAACCTAGGCAAAACCATTCAGGACATAGGCATAGGCAAGGACTTCATGCTAAAACACAAAAAGCAACAGCAACAAAAGCCAAAATAGACAAATGGGATCTAATTAAATTTAAGAGCTTCTTCACAGCAACAGAAACAATCATTAGAGTGAACCAGCAACCAACAGAATGGGAAGAATTTTTGCAATCTACCTATATGACAAAGGGCTAATATCCAGAATCTACAAAGAACTAAAGCAGATTTACAAGAAAAGAGCAAACCCATTCAAAAGTGGGTGAAGGATAGGAATAGACACTTTTCAAAAAGAAGACCATTCAGGACATAGGCACAGGCAAGGACTTCATGACTAAAACAACAAAAGCATTGGCAACAAAAGCCAAAATAGACAAATGGGATCTAATTAAACTCCAGAGCTTCTGCACAGCAAAAGAAACTATCATTAGAGTGAACTGGTAAGAAACAGAATGGAAAAAAAAAAAATTTGCAATCTACCCATCTGACAAAGGTCTACAAACATGAAAAAATGAGGCCAAAAAACATGAAAAACTGCTCATCATCACTGGTCATTAGAGAAATGCAAATCAAAACCACATTGAGATACCATCTCACACCAGTTAGAATGGTGATCATTAAAAAATCTGGAGACAACAGATGCTGGATAGGATGTGGAGAAAAAGGAACACTCTTATACTGTTGGTGGGAGTATAAATTAGTTCAACCATTATGGAAGACAGCGTCACGATTCCTCAAGGATCTAGAAATAGAAATTCCATTTGACCCAGCAATCCCAATACAGGGTATATATCCAAAGGATTATAAATTGTTCTATTATAAAGACACATGCACATGTATGTCTGTTGTGGCGCTGTTTACAATAGCAAAGACCTGGAACCAACCCAAATGCCCATCAATGATAGACTGGACAAAGAAAATGTGGCACATATACAACATGGAATACTATGCAGCTATAAAAAATGACAAGTTCATGTCCTTTGTACAGACATGGATGAATCTAGAAACCATCATTCTCAGCAAACTGACACAGGAACAGAAAACCAAACACCATATGTTTTCACTCATAGGTGGATGATGAACAATGTGAACACTTGGGCACAGGGAAGAGAACAACACTCACTGGGCTAGGTGGCAGGGGGGGGTGTGGAGGGGAGGGGAGGGGAGGGGAGGGGAGGGACAGTGGTGGGGCGGGGAGGATGGGGAGGGATAACACCGGGAGAAATGCCTGATGTAGGCGACGGGGTGTGGGGGATGGAGACAGCAAACTACCATGGCATGTATATACCTATGCAACAATCCTGCAGGATGCAGGATGTGCACATGTACCCCAGAGCCCAAAGTACAATTTTTTTAAAGAAGGATTCATCTCATATGCAATGCAATGACACACATAGGCTCAAAGTGAAGGGATGGAGAAAGATCTATCAAGTAAACAGAAAACAAAAAAGAGCAGGGGTAGCTATTCTTATATCAGACAAAACAGACTTTAAACCAACAACAATCAAAAAGGACATTATGTAATGATAAAGAGTTCAATTCAACAAGACTTAACTATCCTAAATATGCATGCACCCGACATTGGAGCATCTAGATTCATAAAACACACTTTTAGAGACCTACCAAGAGACGTGGATAACCACACAATATTAGTGGGAGACTTCAACACTCCACTGACAGTGTCACAGATCATCCAGGCAGAAAACCAACAGAGATGTCTGGAATATAAACCTAACACTTGAAAAAAAAACAGACCTAACAGACATTGACAGAAAGCTCCACCTGACAGCAGAATATTCATTTTTCTCATCTACACATGGCACTTATTCTGAGATCAACCACACACCCAGCATTAAAGCAATTAAAAAAAAAAAAAAAAAAGCCCTGGGCAGGGGACAGTGACTCATGCCTATAATTCCAGCACTTTGGGATGCCAAAGCGGGTAGATCACCTGAGGTCAGGAGTTGATCAGTGTAGATCACCTGAGACCAGGCTGGCCAACATGGTGAAACCTCATCTCTACTAAAACTACAAAAAATTAGCTGGGCATGGTGGCACACTCCTGTAATCCCAGCTACTTGGGAGGATGAGGCAGGAGAATTGTTTGAACTGGGAGGCGGAGGTTGCAGTGAGCTGAGGTCGTGCCATTGCACTCCAGCCCGGGCAACAGAGTGAGACTCTGTTTCAAATAAACAAACAAACAAACAAACACCCTAAAATCACACCAATCACACTCTCTAAGACCACAGTGCAATAAAAATATAAATAAATAGCAAGAAGATTTCTCAAAATCACATAATTACATGGACATTAACCTGTTCCTGAATGACTTTTGGGTAAGTAATCAAATTAAGGCAAAAATTGAAAAAGCTATTTGAAATGAATTAAAACAAAAATACAACATACCCGAATCTCTGGGATACAGCTTAAGGCAGTGATAAGAGGAAAGTTAATAGTGCTAAATGCCTACATCGAGATGTTAGAAAGGTCTCAAATTAACAACCTAAGATCACACCTAGAGAAACTAAAAAAATAAGAATAAACTAGCAGAGGGAAATCAGTAACCAAAATCAGAGCTGAAATAAATGAAATTGAGATGTGAAAATTCATACAAAACATCAATTAAGCCAAGAGTTGGTCCATCAAAAGAATAAACAAGATCAATAGATCACTATAGATTAATGAATAAGAAAATGAAGATACAAGTAAACACAATAAGAAATGATAAAGGTTACACTAGTTACACTATTCTCAACCCCACAGGGGGAAAAAAATCAGAGACTATTATGAACACTTCTATGCACATAAAGTGGAAAGCCTAGAAGAAATTGATGAATTCTTAGAAACATAAAACCTCCCAAGACTGAAGTAGGAAGAAACTGAAATCCTGAACAGATCAATTTATGCGTTTCAAAATTAAATGAGCTATTTTTTTTTAAAATCTTTACTAACTAGAAGAAGCCCTGGACCAGATAGATTCACAGATGAATTCTTCCAGATGTATAAAGAAGACGTGGTACCAACTGTACTAAAATTATTCAGAAGTATTGAGGAGGAGGGACTGTTTCCTAACTCATTCTCCAAGGCCAGCATCATTCTCATACCAAAACCTGGCAAAGACACAAATAAAAAAAGAAAACTTAAGTACAATATACCTGATGAACACAAAAACAAAATCCTCAACACAATACTAGCAAATTGAATCCAGTAGCAAATCAAAAAGGTAATCTACCAAACAATCAGGTGGGCTTTATCCCTGGCATATAAGGTTTCGTTCAACATACATGAATCAATAAATGTGATTCATCACATAAACAGAACTAAAAACAAAACCACATAATCATCTCAAGAGATGCATAAAAGCCTTTTGATAAAAATTAACACCCCTTCATATTAAAAGTCCTCAAAAAACTAGGCAATGAGGGAATAAACCTCAAAATATTAAGAGCTATCTATGACAAACCCACAGCCAACATCATACTAATGGGCAAAAGCTGGAAGCATTTCCCTTGAGAACCAGCACAAGACAAGGATGCCCACTCTCACCACTCCTATTCAACATAGTACTGGAATTCCATCCAGAGCGATCAGGCAAGAAAAAGAAATAAAGACACACAACTGGAAAAGAATAAGTCAAACTATCTCTCTTCATAGATAATATAATTCTATACCTAGAAAAATTCAGAGTCTCTGCCCAAAGGCTCCTAGAATTGATAAACAAGTAAAGTTTTAGGATACAAAATCAATGTACAAAAATCAGTAGTGTTTCTTTTCTTTTTTTTAAGACAAGGTCTGCCCTATCACCCAGGTTGGGAGTGCAGTGGCACAATCTTGGCTCACTGCAACCTCCACCTCCCAGGTTTAAGTTATTCTCATGCTTCAGCTTCCCAAGTAGTTGGGATTACAGGCTTGTGCCACCACATGTGGCTAATTTTTGTATTTTTAGTAGAGATGGGGTTTCACCATGTTGAGGGTTTCACCATGTTGGCCAGGGTGGTCTAAAACTCCTGACATCAGGTGATCCACCTGCCTCAGCCTCCCAAAGTGCTGGGATTACAGGTGTGAGCCACTGCACCCAGCCAGTAGCATCTCTATACTCCAGTGATGTCCAAGCTAAGAGCCAAATCAAGAATGTAATCCCATTCATGATAGCCAGAAAAATAATAAAATCTTTAGGAATTCAGCTAACCAGGGAGGTGAAAGATTTCTACAAAAAGAATTATAAAACACTGCTGAAAGAAATCAGAGACCACACAAGCAAACGCAAAAAAACATTCCATGCTCATAGACAGGAACAATCAATATTGTTTGAGTGGCCACACTTACCAAAGCAATTTGTAGATTAATGCTATTTCTATCAAACTACCAATGTCATTTTTCACAGAATTAGAAAATACTATTCTAAAATTCACGTGGATCTAGAAAAGAGCCCAAAGAGCCAAAGCAATCATAAGCAAAAAGAACAAAGCTGGAGGCATCACACTATCTGACTTCAAACTATACTGCAACACTATAGTAACCAAAACTTTATGGTACTAGTACAAAGACAGACGCATAGACTAATGAAACAGAATAGAGAATCCAGAAATAAAGCTGCATACCTACAACCATCTGGTTTTTGACAAAGTTGACAATAACAAGCAATGGGAAAAGGACTCCCTATTCAATAAATGGTGCTGGAATAACTGGCTAGCCATATACACAAGACTGAAACTGAACCTTTTTCTTTCAACATATACAAGAAACAAATCAAGATAAATTAAAGACTCAAATGTGAGACCTAAAGCTGCAATTACAACACTAGAAGAAGTCTAGGACATACTATTCCGGACCTAGGGCTTAGCAAAGATTTCAAGATAAAGTTCCCAGAAGCAATTGAGAATGTACATTAGTTTAGCCACTGTAGAAAGCAGGAAAAAAGGGAAGTGACAGCGGGGGGTGGGGAGTTGGGGAGGGATAGCATGGGGAGAAATACCAGATATAGGTGATGGGGAGGAAGGCAGCAAATCACACTGCCATGTGTGTACCTATGCAACAATCTTGCATGTTATTCACATGTACCCCCAAACCTAAAATGCAATAAAAAGTATATATATTAAAAAAAAAGAAAAGAAAAGAAAGCAGTTTGCAGATTTCTCAAAATACATAACACAGAAGTACCATTCGACCCAGCAATCCTATTATTGGGTATATACCCAAAATAATATAAATTGCTCTACCAAAAAGCACACACACTTGCATGTTTATTGCAGCACTATTCACAATAGCAAAGACATGGAATCAACCTGGATGCCCATCAACAGTGGATTACATAAAGAAAATGTGGTACATATACACCATGGAATACAACACAACCATAAAAAAGAACAGAATTGTGTCCTTTGCGGCAACATGGATGCTTCTGGAGGCCATTATCCTAAGCAAGTTAATGCAGGATCAGAAAATCAAATATTGCATGTTCTCACTTCTTTTATGGGAGCTAATCATTAAGTACACATGGACACAGAGAGGAACAACAGACACCATGGTTACTTGAGGATGAAGGGTTGCAGGAGGGTGAGGATGAAAAAAATACCTAATGAATACTATGCTCACTCCCTGTGTGACAGAATTGTTTGTACACCAAACCCCACAACACACAATTTACCCATGAAACAAACCTGCGCATGTATCCCCTGAACCTAAAATAAAAGTTGAAAAAGATAAAAAGGGACAACTCCTACAAGTAAATGTGAAAAAGACAGATAATCCAAAAGGAAAAGTGTCACAGGCATGAAGAATTGATTCAAAAAAGAAGAAATCTAAATAGCTAATAAATATATAAAGCTGATTAAATTCATCAGCCACTAAGACAATGCAAACAAAAAACACAATAAAATACTGATCAAATTGGGAGCCTGAGGCATGTGGATAATCTGAGGTCAGGAGTTCAAGACCAGCCTGACCAACATGGTGAAACCCTGTCTCTACTAAATCTATAAAAATTAGGTGGGCGTGGTGGCAGTCGCCTGTAATCCCAGCTACTCAGGAGGCTGAGACAGAAGAATCGCTTGATCCCGGGAGGCGGAGGTTGCAGTGAGCTGAGATCGTGCTATTGACCTCCAGCCTGGGTGACAGAGTGAGGCTTCATCTAAAAAAAATAAATAAAATAAAAATATTGATCATATTAGAAAATAATTAAAAGATCAATAATGCAGATCTTACCAAGGATATGGAGCCTCAGGAAAGCTGATTAACTGCTGGTGGAAATGTTTCATGTTACACCAACTTTTCACAACAGTGTGTCATTATATAGTATAATTGAAGATATGTCCTAACAATTCCATTCCTAAGTATATACTCAATATAAATGCATGTGTATGTGCACCAAAAATATATAAGAATGTCAATAGCAGCATTATTTTTAACTATCCATGACTAGAAATAACGCACATGACCATAAACTTAGAATGGACAAAAAAGTTATGGTAAAGCCACACAAGGAATGACAGTACATAGTAAAAATAAGCTACAAATATTTCTAACAACACAGATGAATCCTACAAATAAAATGTTAAACAAAAAGCTATAAAAATATTTATTATGTTCAAAAATATACAAAATAACATTATTTAGAGATGCCTTCACCAACAGCAAAAGCACAAAGCAAAGGAAGAAAGTCACTATCATAAAGTCAGAACAATGACTATCCACGGAGGAGGAAAGCAAGTGATGATTGTGAAGGAATACACAGGGAACTTTTGGGATGCCAGTAATGTTTCATTCTTGATCTGGGTGTTGTACACAAGGCTAGTGTTTCTTTTATCACTACTTGTTCAAGTGCTATATATGTCTTATTCATTTTTTGGATGTGATGTCACACACAAAAAATAATAATAATAAAAGCTGTGAAATTAAAAAGACAAATTAACTTTTAAAAAGCAACAGATTGTCAGCTGTCTTTTCAAAGCTAAGAGTAGAGGTCTGATTGACAACAGCATATCTCTGATGACTGTTGCCTATCTTTTATGTGGTAGGAGAAAATAAATATCAATGTAACATTTTATACATAATGGAAAACATCTTTTAGCATGTAGTGAAATGTAGACCTTCATAAAACAAAAATTGAATGTGTTTATCAAGAGCAGGTGAAGGAAATTTTCTTTACTCACTAAAGGAAATTCTAAAGTATGTACCTTAAGCAGAAAGTAATCCCAGATGAAAAGTCTGAAACCAGAAAAAAAATGATGACCCTGGTAAAATGATAAATATATAAATAATCTAAATATATTTTGACTTTATAAACAATGATAATAATGTCTTGCAAAGTTAAGAGTATTGTAGACACGGGCAAGGTGGCCAATGAAGTAAAAGTGCTTAAAGGTAATTTCATTGTTGGGAAGATGATGAACAAATACATTGATCAACTTTAGACTTGTAGGGTCAAATAACGCATTATGTCAACTAACATTAAATACGCATGGTTCCATGAACTAATCAGTAAATGCAGAAAAGCAACATATAAAACTCAAAAATGATAAAAAGTAAAACCCACTTCAGTCAAAGAAGTATAAAATGATACCAAAAAAGAAATATTAAAAAGATTGGAAGTAGAAAGCAATAAAAATAAGAAGAGTCAACACTAACTTCCTAGTAATTAGAAGTAATGTAAATATTCTAAATGTACAAATAAAAAAGACAAAACTTGCCCCAAACTGTCTGTTTAAAAATAAATTCCACTATATACTGTTTATAAGATAGACCTAAAACATAAAGATACTGAAATTCAAAGTGAACAGTTTGGAAAATATGTTTTGCAGGCACTAATCAAATGAAAGCCAGTGAAGCTGTATTAGATAGACCTCAAGGCAAATAGCATTTATAGAAATGAAGAGGGTCACTTTACAATGACAAAACTGTCAACTCACAAGGAAAAAAACAAAACTTTAAATTTGTAAACTGCTGTGACTTTGTTTAACTTATCTAAACTGAATTATGTTTCCTGGTTAGGGTGTGCCACAAGACATATTTTCACATGAGATTTGGAGGATGGTCATGAAACTGCAGTCATGTTTTTCACACTAGCGAGTTCAAGGCAGACTCATGATATTTGCTGCCTCACTTTGTGGGTGTCGGCAGCAGCCAGTCCTGCAATTATTTCCCCTTCTCCTGGATCCTCCTTCAGGTTCTCCTACTCCTGAGAGAGGGTTATGTTTAGCATCCAGACAAAGTTTCTCCAGCAGGACATCTATATTCTCCATTATTGGAGCAGTGAGAACTAACATGGGCCCCAGTCTGTCCTCACAGATTCCAACTCACATTAGTTGGTTCCTACTTGTCCCTACTCTCTCCCAATTTACATCCATCTTTCCTTCCCAGTTGCTTACCCTGTAAACTTCCAGCTCTAACATCAGACAGGAAGACAATATCTTTTCAGAGATTGTTTAACCAGCTCCCACAATTGTGTAAGTAAAATTTATGTAACAAATTATGTGTGTATTTGTATATTCAAGTGCACATGAAACATTTGCAAAAATTGACCACAATTAGGAACATAGGGTAATTTGTACCACAATCGCTGTCTTCAACTCATTTATTTAAAATACTTCCTCAAAGTTTATGATTTGCCAGGAACTTGGGTGCTTGAGATACATCAATGCATGGAACAAGAATCCCTGCCATTCAATCATTAAAAAAACTGGAGACAACAGATGCTGGAGGGGATGTGGAGAAATAGAAACACTTTTACACTGTTGGTGGAAGTGTAAATTAGTTCAACCATTGTGGAAGACAGTGTGGCGATTCCTTAAGGACCTAGAAATAGAAATTCCATTTGACCCAGCAATCCCATTACTGGGTATATATCCAAAGGATTATAAATCATTCTACTATAAGGACACATGCACACAAATGTTCATTGCAGCACAGTTTACAATAGCAAAGACCTGGAATCAACTCAAATGTCCATTGATGATAGACTGGACAGGGAAAATGTGGCACACATACACCATGGAATATTATGCAGCCATCAAAAATGATGAGTTCGTGTCCTTTGTAGGGACATGGATGAAACTGGAAACCATCATTCTCAGCAAACTGACACAAGAACAGAAAATCAAATATTGCCTGTTCTCACTCATAGGCGGGTGTTGAACAATGAGAACACATGGACACAGGGGAGGGGAGCATCACACACTGGGGTCTGTTGGGGAAATAGGGAGGGACAGCGGGGGTGGGGAGTTGGGGAGAGATAGCATGGGGAGAAATGCCAGATATAGGAGATGGGGAGGAAGGCAGCAAATCACACTGCCATGTGTGTACCTATGCAACGATCTCGAATGTTCTTCACACGTACCCCAAAACCTAAAACGCAATTTAAAAAAAAAAAGAAAAAAAAAAAAGAAGTAGATAATCATTTTGCATGAATAGGGACAAGATGACTAATTCATATTGCTGTGAATAAACGATGTATGAGGCAAAAAACAAACAAACAAACAAACAAACAAAAAAAAAACAATCCCTGCCCTTAAGAAGCTTCTATTTTTTTTGGGGGGGGTGGGGGAAAAGGTCAACATAAAAAAATAGATGTAGTAAATAGTTAACTCTATAGTATGTTATAAAGTTACATGTGCTATAGAAAAATTAGATCAGCTAAGAGGCAATGGAAGTAAGAGACTGGAATTACTTTGAGGTCTATAACTTGTAAAGAACAATATGAGAGAAGAAAATTATAGCACAGTCTTATTTGTAATATACAAATCCTAAACAAAATACTAACAGAATTTGTCCAGCAACATATAAATGATGTTCTATGATCAAATAATTTTGTCTCAGAAATTTAATACATTAATTTTAAAAATCAATAAATATGATTTAATTCATAAATATATAGATGATTATTTTAATATCTCAAAATACACTGAATGAAATTTAAAACATAAAAACTTTTAACAAAATTATTAAAAATGGGCTTTCTTAAATTTATGAAAAGTATCTAAAAACACCTACCTCCTGTCCACTACACAAACATTAATACACACACACATAAAAAACCAAAAGAAATCCTAAACCCTGCAACAAACACTTTGCTTAATGATGAGGCACTGAACAATTCCCTTTGAGACTGGTGTCAAGATAAGATTGTGTGCTGTCACTAATACTCAACATTGTCCTGAAGATCCTAGACAGTATAGTAAGACAGGAAAAAAATGAGAATGAAAAGAGAGAAATAATATTGTTATTACTTATAGATGATGATTTTATAGTTTATAGTCAATCCATTATAATAGACAAAATATTTAAAAATGTATCATAGTTGATAAAGAAATATCAAATCCAAAGATTAGTTAAATGTTATGTATAAACGAAATGAACTATAAAATGAAAGAAAAAAGTGCAGGAGATTTAGTTTTCTGATGATTGTGATGAAGTTATTTGGATCAAATATTCCACAGAAAATAATAGAAATGCGGGATAAAAGATTTGTAAGATCACCTTAGAAGAACTGACAAGTTGAAGAGACAGTGAGAAAACGCCAAGGCCAATTTTATGAGAAAGATAGGCAAAATATCAGCACACAAAAATGTATTGAGCATTTGGAGACCTCACACACGTGGGCTTTGGTTCATAGTCTTCATGGCACAGAAGTCAGAGAAAGAACTTCCCCAGGCAAAGAGTCCTGCAGGAGATCTTCTCCCGACATTACACTGGGACACCAAAGAACTACACACTCAGATTAAGAGCCAACCAGAAGAAAAACCACTCTTTCCATCCAGTTGGAAGGAGTTTCTCTGCCAGGAAACAGAGCATAATAATTGGGAAATACAAAACTGGACATAAGAAGTGGGGGCCACAGGCTGGCCCTCCAATTTACACCTGAGTTAAACATAGCTTAGATCAACCAAGAAATCTCTGGCTGTACATTTACTTTGAGGTGGTTTCTTATGAGTGGTACCTACAAATACCTGACAAAGTAAACATAAAGCTATTCTCACAGAAGGAACTTCTGAGACCCTAAGGAGTTCACAAAGCTAATTTTCCAAGGTTAATCACAGCTATCAGCCAACAACAAAAAGGCATACAATAAATATGGCACCATAAGTGAGAAACAGAAAAAAAAAAAAAAAAACAATAGCAGAAATAGACCTGCACAATCTTCAGATACTGGAATTATCAAATACAGATTTTAAAATAACTGTGTTACCATATTCAAAGAAGTAAATCACAGACTTCAAAATACCTACAGAAATCAGGAAAGCTTCAACAGAATATATAAGATAGGACTAGCATAACCTCTAGAAATTAAAAATAAAATAAATACAATTAAAATCTCAATTGATTCATTTTGAAGCAGATTGGATACAGTAGAATGGAAAATTAGTGAACTAGAAAATAGAACAGTGTTATTCAGAAAGTGCATTGTCATCTGTAGAAAGGGTGCAAATATGGATTATATATTTTTATGTTAAGAATTCAGTTGAAAATATTGAGATGTGAAAAATTTTGAAAAATTAAAAAAAATTGAAAATGTCAACAAAAATATTTAACAAATGTTAAATCAGAGTTGTAGAGGTAGAAAAGAATAAGAATAGCAAAAATAACAGCAAAAATGAGAATTTTTCAGAACAAATAAAAGATATATACAAACATATTAAAGAAACAGTAAAGCTGAATAAATAAAAAGGAAATCTATACAATGGCACAGCACAGTGAAACGAGAAAACCAAAGTCAGTGAGAAAAATCCTTAAAACATCTGTAATGGTTAATACTGAGTGTCAACTTGATTGGATTGAAGGATGCAAAATATTCATCCTGGGTGTGTCTGTGAGAGCGTTGCCAATGGAGATTAACATTTGAGTCAGTGGGTTGGGGAAGGCAGACCCACCCAATCTGGTGGGCACAGTCTAATCAGCTGCCCTTTAATATAAAGCAGGCAGAAAAACGTGAAAAGGCTGGACTGGCCTAGCTTCTCAACCTACATCTTTCTTCTGTGCTGGATGCTTCCTGCCTTCAAACATCATACTCTAACTTATTCTTCAGTTTTGAGACTCAGACAGGCTCTCCTTGCTCCTCAAGCTTGCAGATAGCCTATTTGGGATTGTGTAAGTTAATACTTAATAAAATCCCCTTCATATCTATCTATCTATCTTATTATTTCTGTCCCTCTAGGGAACCCTGTCTAATACAACATCCAAACAGAAAAAGATTATCTTCAAAAAAATAATAAATTGGCTAAACTTTTCTGGAGGCTAAAATCAGTAGTATGATAACTTCAAAGCTAAAGAAAAATAACTGGTAAACTAGAATTCTATGCTCAATGAAAATGTCTATCAAAATGAAAATAACAAAAAGAGAATTAGAATACATGCCACAGACTAGGAGAAAATATTTGCAGGCACATCTGACAAAGGACTGTTATCCAGAATATACAAAGAACTCTTAAAATGGAACAATAAGAAAATGAGCTACCTAATAAAAAAAACAGGCAAAAGATCTGAACAGGTACGTCATCAAAGAAGATATACAAATGACAAATAAGCATATAAAAAGATGTTCAACGTCTTATGTTGTTAGGAAATTGCAAACTAAGACAATGAAATGTAACACGTATCTATTAGAATGGCCAAAATCCAGAATGCAAACACCGCAAAATGCTTGTGAGGATGAACAGCCAGAACTCTCTCTCATTCACTAGTGGCTGGTGGGAATGAAAAAGTACATTCACTTTGGAACATAGTCTTGCAGTTTCCTACAAAACTGAGCATGCTCTTACCACATGATCCTTTGGTGTTTACCCAAAAGAGTTGAAAACTTATGTTCATACAGAAACCTGCACATGGATGTTTATGACAACTTTTTTAATAATAGCCAAAACTTGAGAGCAACTAAGATGTTCTTCAGCAGACGAATGGACAAACTGTAGTAAATTAAGACAATCGAATATCATTCAATGCTGAAAATATTAAGCACCAAGCTACAAAAAGACATGAAGGAACCCTACATGCATATTACTAAGTGAAAGAAGCCAATCTGAAAGGCTACATAATGTATAATTCCAGCTGTAAGACATTCTGGAAAAGGCAAAATGATGGAGACAATAAAAGGATCAGTAGTTACCAGGGGTTTGTGGGGAGGGAGAAATAAATAGGCAGAGCACAAAGGATTTTTTATGGCAGTGAAATTATTCCCTATAATACTGCAATGGTAGACATGTGTTATTATAACATTTGTCAAAACCCACAGAACTACAACACGGAGAGGGAACCTTAAACTCTGGACTCTGGGGTAACAATGATGTGTTAGTGCAAGTTCATTGACTTTAACAAATATACCGCTATGATGGGGGATGTTGATAGTGGAAGAAGCTGTACGTGGGGTGGGAAAAAGGGGTATAGAAAATTCATACTTTCCACTCAATTTTGCTGTGAACCTAAAACTCCTCTGCTAAATAAAGTTTATTAATTTAAAAAGTTAAAGTGAAATGAAAACAATTTGAGACACGTTGGGTAATTTATGACCATCAAAATCTAGTTAGAGTGAAGGCTTAGTACATCCCACTAACCACATATGGCTTCTACTCGGATCTAGGGTATCTTCTTTAGGGGAGGCAACCATTAAACCCAAATATCCAAACAACTAGACTTAATCCAGGCCTTTGAATCACATGACTCAGAGTTGAGTCAGGATTTTAAAAGAAAATAAAGGCTATCCAAACACACTTCTTCACTGAGAGGAAACAATTCTTAGACTCTTTCATAAATAAATAAATTATATTAAAAAAAAAGAAATTCTAAAAGATATACTTCAAGCAAGTGGAAAGCAGTCCTAAGGAGAATGTCTAAGATCCAAGAATAAATGAAGAGAGAGAAAAAAGTGGGCAAATATAATGAACATGACTTTCTAAAACCATAATAATGTTTATGAAGTTTAAAATATACATAAAAGTTCCACTCATATTCCCAAACAATAACCTTTGAATTATGAGGTGTGTTTATAAAGTGTTCTAAAAGCTTTGTATCATCTGGTAGGTGAGTAAAGCTTTTAATTAGGAATTTGGTAGTTAAATGTAAATATTTTCAATGTTTGGATTACCATTGAAAGTCCAGAAACAGCATGAATAACTTCTAAACTAATAGAGATTAAAAAATGAAATGATTAAAAAGGAATACACATTCAGTCAAAAAATATAAAGAAAAGACTTTTCTGTTGGTGGGACTAATAAACAATAAAAAATAAAATGGCAAATGTGAATCCAAATATTTCAATAGAAACACTAAATGTAAAAGAATTAAAGGTCCAACTTTTTAAAAAATAATAAAATTGAATAAAAACAAAATTTAACTAATGTAACAAAAAAGGCTTATTAAAATCAGGCAAAATAATAGTTTAAGGAAAATAACATTATTATAAGTGAAGGATCACTTCAAGTCAACAAAAAAATAGCAATTAAAAAATGTTATATGCCAAATTGCATAGTCTCAAAATATACAGAGGTGACTGACAGAACCATAGACAGAGGTAGATAAGTAGATAATTAGAGTGGGATATTTCCAGCAAACTTTTTTCAATGGTAGTGTTATGGTTAGGCATGCCTCCTAAAGTTCATGTTTTGGAAACTTAAGACTCAAGGAACAGTGATGAGAGGTGGTATCTTTTTTTTTTTTTTTTTTTAAAGAAAGATTTTATTTTAGGTTCAGGGGTATATGTGAAGGTTTGTTACATAAGTGAACTTGTGTTACGGGGGTTTGTTGTACAGATTATTTCATCACCCAGATATTAAGTTCAATACTCAATAGTTATCTTTTCTGCTCCTCTCCTCCTCCCACCCTACAATATCATGTAGACCCCAGTGTCTGTTGTTCCCTTCTTTATGCTCATGAGTTGTCATCATTTAGCTCCCACTTATAAATGAGAACATGTGGTATTTGGTTTGTGTTCCTGTGTTAGTTTGCTAAGAATAAGGATAAGCTTCCAGCTCCACCCATGTTCCCACAAAAGATATGATCTTGTTCTTTTTTATGGCTGTATAGTATTCTATGGCGTATATGTAGAGAGATAGTACCTTTAAGAGATGATTAGGGTTTGAGGGTTCTGCCCTCATGAATTGATTAATGCCATTACTGAAGAAGTGAAATCATTATTGTGAGAGTGGCTTCCTTATAAAGGATGAGTTTGGCCTTCCTCCCTCTCTCATATCATGTGCCTTCTGCAACGTTATGATGCAGCAAGAAGGCCTTCACCACATGCTCGGGCTTCGATCATGGACTTCCCAGCCTCCAGAACTGTGGGGAAATAAATTTCTGTTTCTAGAAATTATCCAGTTTCAAATACTGGATGCTAGCAGCACAAAACAAAGACAGGTAAATAGAATAAGTAGATACAAAAAAAAAAATCAGTAATGATGAAGAAGATTTAGGAAAAGTGATTAATAAAATCATCCTAACAAACTCATCCAATATGAGTAATACAAATTGTTTTCCAATAAACACACATTGTAGTTGTTTTCTATTGCTCCTGTAACAGATTACCACAATTTAGTGGCTTAAAACAACACAGGTTTGTTCTGTCATAGTTCTGGATACCAGATGCCCAAAATGAGTTTTAAGGACTTAAAGTCTCAGCATTTCTGTTCCTTCTGCACGCATTAAGGGAGAATCTATTCTTTGCCTCTTTCATCTTCTAGAGGCTGTGGCATTCCTTAGCTCTGGCCATCACTCCAACCTGCTTAAATTGTAACATTGTCTTACCTCCTCCATAATCAAATCTCTCCTTCTCCTCCTCTTGTGATTACACTGGACCTGGATAATCCAGGATAACTTCCTCACCTCAAGAACTCTAACTTGGCCAGGTGCAGTGGTTTAACATCTGTAATATCAGCACTTTGGGAGGCTAAGAAGGGTGGATTGCCTGAGGTCAGGAGTTTGAGACCAGTCTGGCTAACATGGTGAAACCCCGTCTCTACTAAAAATACAAAAATTAGCCAGGTGGTGGCGCATGCCTGTAGTCCCAGCTACTCAGGAAGCTAAGGCAGGAGAATTGGAGCCAAGATTAGCCACCGCTCTCCAGCCTGTACGACAGAGCAAGACTCCGTCTCAAAAACAACAACAAAACTCTAACTTACCATACCAACAAAGTTCCTTTTACCATGTAAGAAAAAATATTCGTAGGTTCCAGGTATTTGGACATCAATATCTCTGGGGAAGGGATAGTATTAGTCTACCACATAAATGAACATTTACCAAATCTGATCATGTGCAAGCGTCATAAATCAAGTCTCAAAAAAGTCAAAAGATAAAAATCACATATGATAAAAATCATATTTTTTATCACAATGCAATTTCGGTAGAAATCAATAACGAAAAGAGTAAGAAAATATTTAGATATTTGAAAAATAAGAGATACACTCCTAAGTAGCCATGAATTAAAGAAATAAACAATGGCAATTAGAAAGTGTTTAAACTGAAACTCAGAGAAAATATCATTGAGAGATAGTGGCAAAAAATTTTTCAGAACAAATAAAATGTAAGGGAAGCAGTTAAGTGCCAGAGTGACATTTGTTTTCCAGATTCATATATTAGAAGAGAAAAAAGATTGAATATTAAAGAGCTGAGCATTCACCTTAGGAAGTAAAAACAGAATGGCAAAAATAATCTGAAAGAAGTAGCACAAAATAAATAATAAAATTAATACAGGAATTAAAGATATGTAACAACATGTAGTAGATAGGATCAATAAAACTAGAAACAGTCTACCTGAGAAGGTAGGCATCTGCAAGCCAGGAAAAGAGCCCTCATCAAAAACTGAATGCCTGCCTTCTCATTGTGTCCTTACATGGCCTTTCCTTTGTGTGCAGGCATGGAGGGATGGAGTGTTAGAAAATGAGCTCTTTGATGCCCTTTCTTATAAGGTCTCTAATATTATCCTATTGGATCAAGGTCCTGCCTTTATGATGGCAAGTAATTATAACCTTAATTACGTTCCTAAAGGCGCCATCTCCAAATACAGCAATACTGGGGGTTAAGACTTCAATATATTAATTTTAGAGGAGACAAAAACATTCACCTCATAACAGAAAGGCTTTGTATTTTTGGCAAGACTACCACAATACATAAAAAAGCCTTTTCCTATGCATCATATTAAGGTGCATAGGAAAAGGTATTTCATATTTAAGGTATTCATGATATCGATGTGTCTTATTACTGATGTTTACCTTGATCATTTAGGTTGATATCTGCTAGGTTTCTCTGCTGTAAAGTTGCTATCTTTCTGTTTATAGTAAACAAGTATCTTCTTTGGAGACTATGTAAATCCTATTTCTCATCAAACTTTTGCCTACTCATTTAAGCATCCATTGGTGAATCTTGTCTGCAGCTATTATTAGGAGGACATTTGCAATGATGATTCTCTGTTTTCTCTTTCCATCGACATTTGTTAATTGGAATTCAACTGTAATGAAAAACTTCTCCCCTCATTTATGTATTTGATTTTTATATTGGTATAGATTAAAAAGTTGCCCTCTTGGCATAGTTGGCAGTGCTTCAGTCTTGTATTGGTATAGATTGATAGGTATATTTGATTCTAGGGGTTAAATACTATTTATTTTACTGTTCAAATTATGCCAACTTTGGTCATTAGTAACTTCTTTAGGTTGGCTCCTCTGTTTCTTTGATAAGCCCCTATTTGTTACAAAATATTTTCTTACCTTCTGACATCAAAAGATGTTCTAGGCTCATCTTACATTTTCCTTGCTCAGTTCTGGAATCAGCTTCTCCAAAAAGCTCTGTTTTCTTGTGCTAAAAATGGTGTTTAGAAGCCAAGATCTTAAGGCACAGCAAGATGGCAAAAGAGAATGCTTCACCAATGGTCCCCACTGCCCCCACAAGGTCACTAATTTAGCAACTGTCTACACAGAAAGAACACCTTCACAAGAACCAAAAATCAGATGAGCACTCAGTACCTGGTTTTAACTCTGTATGGCTGAAAGAGGCCTTGAAGAGCAGAAAAAAACAGCCTTGAATCACTGACACTGCGCCTCCCTCACTGTCCCAGCGGCAGCCAGGTGGTGTGGAGGCCAGGTTGTGTGGAGGGCATCTCTGGGTGCTGGAGAGGGAGAGCACAGCAATTGTGGGGGCATTGAACTCAGTGCTTTCCTACTGGGAAAGAAAAGAAAACCAAACTCAGCTGATGCCGACCCTTGGAGGAAGAACTTAAACCAGCCGTAGCCAGAGGGGATTTTCATTCATCCCAGAGGTTGAAACTTGAGTTAATATAAACCACACCATGAAAGGCTACAGTATTCTGGGTTGCTTAGTAAACTTCAAAGGCAATCCAGGCTATAGAAACTGCAACTCACAGGTGAGTCCTAGTGCTGAACTGGGCCTGGAGACAGTGGACTTGGGGGACATATGACCTATGGAGACACCAGCTGGGGTGGCTAAGGGAGTGCTGGTATAACCTCTCCCCTAACCACAGGGTGCACAGATCACAGCTCCAAGAGACCCCTTCCTTCTGCCTGAGGAGAGGAAAGGGAAGAGTAGGAGGGACTTTGTCTTATATTTTGTATACCAGCTCAGTCACAGAAAGATAGGGCACAAGTCACAGCCCAGAGGCCTTTATTCCAGGCCCTAGCTCCTGGATGACATTTCTAAACACACCCTGGATGAGAAGGGAACCTGCTGCCTTTAAGGGCGGTCCTGGCAGTATTCATCATCTGCTGAGAAGCCGTTCAGCCCCAAATTACCAACAGTGATATTCAGGTACTATGTTGAGGGCTTTAGGTGAGCCACTGAGACTTGCTAGCTTCAGGTGAGACTCAGCATATTATCAGCTATGGTGGCTATTGGATGAAACTCCTTCTGCTTGAGAGAAGTGGAAGGAAAAGTAAAGGAGTCTTTGTCTTGCACCTTAGGTACCAGCGTGACAATAGGGGGATCAAGCATCAAGCATGCTCTTTGGTTCCCTGATTCCAGGGTTTCACTCTTGAATGGCATCTCTAGACCTAGCCTGGGCCAGAAGGGAGCCCCCTGCCCTTAAGGGTGATGATTCTCAGGCCAGGCAGCATCCGCCAAAGCTAACTGATGAGCCCTTGGGCCTTAAGGGAAAATTGGAGGTCCTCCAGCAGTACTCTCCAAGGCCTGTGGTGGCAGTGGCTACAGCATGAGGCTCCTCTGCCTTGGGAAAGGGGAAGGAAGAGTAGGAAACAATATGTCTTGTGGTTTGAATGCTAGCTCTGTCACAGTATAATAGAACAGCATGTAGATATCTAAGCTTTTTACCCTAATCCCTAACTCCCAGATGGCACCTCTGGACCTATGCAGGTCCTTAGGGAACTTTTCAACCTAAAGGGAAGATGTGGGCCTGGCTAGCTTTGCCACCTGCTCATTATAGAGGCCGGTGGCCTTAAGTGAACATAGGCAACAGCCAGGGAGTAGTTACAGCAGCTCTTGGGTGAGAGTCAGTGCTGTGCTAACTTCAGGTATGATACAGCACTGTCATAGTGTGGTGGCCACATAGGTGCTTCTGTCACTTCATCCCCAGCTTTAGGTGGCTGAAGACAGAGAGAGAGGCTCCGCTTGTTTGGAAGAAAATGAGGAAACAGAACAGGAGTTTCTGCCTAGTAATACAGAGAATTCTGCATGTTGTCCAAGACCATCAAAGCAGTACCTGTGTAAATCTGCAAGAACCATTACTGGGCTTGGGGTACCCCATAAAACAGATACAGCTTAGATGACAACACCTAAGTCCTTTAGGATATCTGAAGAACCTTCCCAAAAAGGACAAATACAAACAAGCCCAGCCATGAAGACTACAAAAAATACCTAACTCTTCTATGCCCAGACACCAAAGAATATCTACTAGCATCAACACCATCCAGGAAAACATGACCTCACTAAATGAACTAAATAAGGCACCAAGGACCAATTCTGAAGAAACAGATATGTGGCCTTTCAGACAGAAAATTCAAAATAGCTGTGCTGAGGAAAGTCACAGAAAATCAAGATAACACAAAGAAGGAATTCAGAATTCGATTAGATATATTTAACAAAGAAATTGAAAAAATTTAAAAGAATTACATCTTTTCAGCAGAAATTATGGAGCTAAAAAGTGCAATTGGCATACTAAAGAATGCATGAGAGTTTTTTAATAGCAGAATTGATCAAGCAGAAGAAAGAATTTGTGAGCTTAAAAACAGGTTATTTGAAAATACAGTCAGAGGAGATAAAAAAACAATAAAGTATGCCTACGGGATCTAGAAAATAGCCTCAGAAGGACAAATTTAAGAGTTATTGGTCTTAAAGAGGAGGTAGACAGAGAGACAGAAATAGCCTATTCAAAGGGATAATAATTGAGAACTTCCCAAACCTAGATATATCAATATCCATGTGCAAGAAGATTATAGAACACCAAGCAGATTTAATCCAAAGAAGAGTACCTCAAGGCATTTAATAATCAAACTCCCAAAGATCAAGGACAAAGAAATATTTCTAAAAGCAGCAAGAGAAAAATAAATAAGTAAATAACATACAATGGAGCTCCAATATGCCTGGCAGCAGACTTCCCAGTGGAAATCTTACAGGCCAGGAGAGAGTGGCATGACATATGTAACAGAATGAAGGAAAAAACTTTTACCTTAGAATAATATATTCAGCAAAAATATTCTTTAAACATGAAGGTGAAATAAAGACTTTCCCAGACAAACAAAAGCTGAAGACTTTCATCAACACCAGACCTATTCTACAAGAAATGCTAAAGGGAGTACTTCAGTCAGAAAGAATAGGACATTAACAAGCAATAAGCAATCACCTAAGAGTACAACACACATTGGTAATGGTTCACAGAAAAAACACAAAATATTTCAACACTGTAACTGTGGTATATAAACTACTTTTATCCTAAAGAGAAAGACTAACCAATGAACCAATCACAAATAACAGTAACTTTTCATGACACAGACAGTGCAATAAGATATACATAGAAGAAAAAGTGAAAAAGTGAAAGGATAAAGTTAAGGCGTAGATTTTTTATTAGCTTTGTTTTTGCTTCTTTGTTTATGCAAACAGTGTTAAGTAGTTATCAGGTTGAAATAATGGTTTATAAATTATCAGGTTGAAATAATGGTTTATATAAGCTTCATCATAATCTCAAACAAAAAACATACAATGAATACACAAAAAAATAAATTATGTCACTAGAAACACAAGAAACTAAATTATATCACTAGAGAAAACTACCTTCACTAAAGGAAGACAGGAGGAAAGAAAGGAGGAAAAAAAACACAAAACAACCAGAAAACAAATAACAAAATGGCCAGAATAAGTTCTTACTTATCAATAATAACATTGAATATAAATTGACTAAATTCTTCAATCAAAAGATAGAGAATGGTCGAGTGGATGAAAAAACAAGACTCATTAATCTGTTGCCTACAAGAAGCACAATTAAGCAAAGAGACACATATAGACTGCAAATAAAGGGATGAAAAAAGATGTTACATGCCAATGGAAACCCAAAAAGAGCATGAGTAGCTATACTTACACAAAATATATTATAAGACAAAAACTCTTAGAAGAGACAATGAAGGTTACTCTATAATGATAAAGAGGTCAATTCATCAAGAGGACATAATAATTTTAAATATGCATGCCTGGAGCACCCAGATATATAAACCAAATATTACTAGAGCTAAGGCGAGGGATAGACCCTAATACAGTAATGGCTGGAGACTTCAACACTCCCTTTCAGCACTGGACATATGTTTCACAGAGAAAATCAACAAAGAAATATCAGACCTAATTTGCACTACTGACCAAACAAAACAAGTCTCAAAACATTCAAAAAGATTGAAATAATATCAAGCATCTTCTCTGATCACAATGAAATAAAACTAGAAATTAATAACATGAAGAACCTTGAAAACTATACAAATACATGTAAATTAAACAATATGCTCTTGAATGACCAGTGGGTTGATGAAGAAACTAAAAAGGAAATTGGAAAATTTCTTGAAACAGTGATAATGGAAACACAACATACTAAAACTTACAGGATACAGCAAAAACAGTACTAAGAGTGTAGTTTATAGCTATAAGTGCCTATGTCAAAAAGGGGAAAAATTCAAATAAACAATCTAACAATGCATCTTAAAGAATAGAAAAGCAAAAGCAAACATCACCCAAAATTAGTAGAAGAAAATAAATAATAAAGAGCAGAAATATAAATGAAATTGAAATAAAGAAAATACAAAAGATCAATGAAACAAAATGTTGGTTTTTTTTTAAAAGTTAAATGAAATTGACAACCCTTTAGCCAGACTAAGAAGAAAAAAAGGAGACACAAATTGATAAAATCATAAATGAAAAAGGAGCATTACAACTGATACTGCTGAAATTCAAAGGATTATTAGAGGCTTCTATGAGCCACTACATGGCAATAAATTAGAACACCTGAGAAAATGAACGAATTCCTAGACACATACAACGTTCTAAGATTGAACCATGAAGAAACCCAAGACCCAATGGCACCACTGCTGAATTCTATCAAGCATCGAAAGAAGAACTAATACCAATCCCACTCAAACTATTCTAAAAAATTAAGGAAGATGGAATACTTCCAAACTCATACTATGAGGTCAGTATTTCCCTGATACTCAAACCAGACAAAGACATATGAAAAATGAAAACTACAGGCCAATATCTCTGATGAATACTGATACAAAAATATTCAACAAAATACCAACAAGCCAAATCCAACAATACATTAGAAATATTCAACAAAATACTAACAAGCCAAATCCAACAATACATTCATCATGACCAAGTGGGATTCATCTCTGGGATGCAAAGGTGGCACAATATATGCAAATCAATCAATGTGACACATTACATCAACAGAAGGAAAGATAAAAATGATATCATTTCAATTGATACTGAAAAATATTTGATAAAATCCAACATCCCTTCACGATAAAACCCTCAAAAAACTTGGGATAGAAGAAACATACCTCAACATTTTAAAAAGCCATATATGACAGTCCCATAGCTAGTCTCATACTGAATGAGGAATAACTCAAAGCCTTTCCTCTAAGACCTGGAACATGATAAAGATGTCCACTTTCACTACTGTTATTCAGCATAGTACTGGAAGTCCTAGCTAGAGCAATAAGACAAGATAAATAAATAAAGGACATCAAGATTGGACAGGAATAAGTCAAATTATTTTGCAGATGATATGATCTTATAGTCAAAAATCTTAAAGACTCCACCAAAAAGTACTAGAACTAATTTTTAAAAACCAGGAAAGTTCCAGGATACAAAATTAACATATAAAAATAAAAATCAGTAGCATTTCTATATGCAAACAGTGAACAATCTAATAAAGAAATGAAAAAGTAATCTCATTTACAATAGCTACAAATAAAATTAAATATCTAGGAATTAACCAAAGAAGTGAAAGGTCTCTATAATAAAAACTATAAAACACCAATGAAAGAAATTGAAGAGAACACCAAAAAAAAAAAAAATTCCACATTCATGGAGCAAAAAAATCAATATTGCTAAAATGTCCAAACTACCCAAAGCAATCTATAGATTCAATGCAATCCCTATCAAAGTACCAATGACATTCATCACAGAAATAGAAGAAAAAAAAAACTATCCCAAAACATAATATGGAACCACAAAAGACTTAGAAGAGCCAAAGCTATCTTAAGCAAAAAGAACAAAACTGGAGGAATCATATTACCCAACTTTAAATTATAGCACAGAGCTATAATAACCAAAACAGCATGATACTGGTATAAAACCAGATACATAGACCCATGGCACAGAACAGAGAACACAGAAACAAATCCACATATTTACAGTTAATTCATTTTTGACAAAGGTGTTGAGAACATGCACTGGAACAAGACAGTCTCTTCAGTAAATAGTCCTGGGAAACTGGATATCTACATGCAAAAGAATGAAACTAGATTCCTATTTCTTGCCATATACAAAAGTCAAATAAAAGTGGAATAAAGGATTAAATCTAAGACCTCAAACTATGAAACTAACATTAAAAACAATGATGAAAATCTCCAGAACATTTGGGCAAAAAATTATTGAGTAATACCCCACATTAAACACAGACAACCAAAGCAAAAATGGACAAATGGGATCACATCAAGTTAAAAGCCTTCTGCACAGCAAAAGGAAACAATCAACAAAGTGAAGAGACAATTCCCAGTATGGGACAAAATATTTGCAAACTACTCATCTGACAAGGGATTAAAAACCAGAATATAAAAGGAGCTCCAACAACTCAACAGAAAAAAAAAAATCTGATCAAAAAATGAGCAAAAGACTTGAATATACATTTCTCAAAAGAAGACATACAAATAGCAAACAGGCATATGAAAAGATGCTCAACATCATTGATCATCAGAGAATGCAAGTCAAAACTACAATGAGATATTATCTCACCCCAGTTAAAATGGTTTTTATTCAAAAGACAGACAATAACAAAGGATGTGGAGGAAAGGGAACTCTCTCACATTGTTGGTGGGAATGTACATTAGTACAACCACATTGAAAACAGTTTGGAGGTTCCTGAAAAAAATTAAAATAGAGCTATCATATGATCCAGAAATCCCACTGCTGGGGCTGTATCCTCCAAAAAAGGAAATCAGTATATTGAAGAGATATCTGAACTTCCATGTTTGTTGCTGCACTGTTCACAATAGGCAAGATTTGGAAGCAACCTACGTGTCTATCAGCAGATGAATGGATAAATAAAATATGGTGCATATACACAATGGAGTACTATTCAGACATAAAAAGAATGATATCCTGTCATTTGCAACAACGTGGATGAAACTGGAGGTTATCATGTTAAGTGAAATAAGCCAGACACACAAAGACACACACTGCATGTTCTCACTTATTTATGAGATCTAAAACTCAAAACAACGGAGCTCATGGAGATAGAGAATAGAAGGATAGTTACCAGAGGCTGGGAAGGATAGTTACCAGAGGCTGGGAAGGGTAGTCGGGAACTAGAGGGAAGTGGGGATTGTTAATCAATACATAAAAACAGAAAGAATGAATAAGACCTACTATTTGATAGTACAATAGGGAGACTATAGTCAATAATAACTTAATTGTACATTTTAAAATAACTAAAAGAGTGTAATTGGATTGCTTGTAACACAAAGAATAAATGCTTGATGGGATGGGTACCCCATTCTCCAGGATGCTTATTTCAGATTACATGCCTATATTAAAACATCTCATACATTCCATGAATATATACATCTACTATGTACTCACAAAAATAAAAAATAAAAACATTTAAAGTAAAAAAAGAAGAAAAAGATACCAAGATCTGGTGCTACATGTGCTCATTACTCTGAAATGTCACTGCTTCTAGGCCCTTTAAGAGTTAGGAAATGTATAAAACTATACTATGCCATGGATATAGTCATATGTATATTTCTAATCTACCTCTCTACATTTATATTAAAAACCATGAACTTATACTGACACATCTTATTCCAGTCCAACATTGCAGGGTGTATTTTAGCCTGCCTCCTTTCTTTATAATGTCTTTCTCCAACAGTGAGAAACTTGGCTCTTTTTATCTACAATATATGTACTTAGTTGTTCAATTCTAATGTACACGTAAGGGTAGCTCTTCAGTAGTGCTAATTTATACCCCTGCAAGAAATCCTAGATTACAGCACTAGATTACAGCACTTAAGCACTGTTGTTTTTTTCGTTGGCCTTTTCATGCCCAGACATGATAGTTACAGTTACCTATTTTCTTCCTCACTTGCTTAAGTGTGGTTGTTATTCATTCTTAACATGTTTACTTTCATTTGTTAGTATTTGTATTCCATTTTGGGTTCCCCACACCGTTTGGTTGGTTTTATCATTTATTTATTTGGGGTAACGTAAAGGGTACATGAGGCATTATTATGATTCCAAGCTTCAGAGCTATACAAAAAGATATAATCAAAGAAATAGTACTGTACCTCATCCTCAAAACCTCATCTCCTTCTTTATTCCTTCCCTTTAGGTAATCAGCCTTACTAGTTTTTGATTTATCTTTCTTGTATTTCTTTTGAACAAATTAGCAGATAACTATTTTCCTATAGCCTATCTTTCCTACATGAAGGGCAGCATGCTGTGGATACTCTTTTGTGCCTTGCTATTTTCACTTGACAGTCTGTCTTGGAAATCACTCCATATTCGTTCATAGTGCTCTTCCTCATTCTTTTCTTATATCTATTTAATATTCCACTGCGTGGCATGCTATAGTTTATTAAATCACTCTCCTGTGGATGGAAATTTAAGTTCCTTCCAATACTTTACAACTAAGAACAATATTGCAACTAATGAATTTTGCATTCCCATCAGCAATGTATGAATGTACCTATTTTCCCACAGCCTTCCCAACAGAATGCATTGCCATATTCTTAAATTTCATGGAGTCTGGCAAGTGAGAAATGGTATCTGAGTGGTTTTAATTTGCATACTTCTAGTTTTGAGTGAATTTAAACATTTTCCCTATGTTTTAAGGTCATTTTTGTTTCTTTTAGGGTGAATTTTCTCTTCGTATATGTTTCTCATTTCTCTTTTGAGTTTTGGTCCTTTCCCCTTCCTTAACAAAATCATTTGGCTATTGTGCTGAGGACAAGCTCTGAGACACTGATAGAAGCAGAAAGACAGTTAGTTGATTATTCAATAATCTAGATGAGAGATCTAATGCAAGGTAATCACTGCAGAAGTGGTGAGCAATGGTCAGATTCCAGGTATAATGTGAATGTAAACCAAGATAATTTCCTAACAGACTGGCTGTAGGGCAAAAGACAAAGAGAAAAATTAAGGACTCCAAAGTATTTCCGCCTGATCAAGCGTAAGCCTGGATTTATCATTAACTAAGATACAGAAGATCTTGGTTGAGGCAAGTTTTGTGTGGGTAATAACAAGAAGCTGATTTTGGCCTGTGTTGATTTTGAGATGCTCATTAGACTTTCAAGTAGAAATGTCAAGAAGGCAATTGGATATACAATCTTGGAGTCCAAAGAGGAGTTTCTGAATATAGATGGTATTTTGATCCATGAGAACTAGGTAAGATCATATAGATATAAAATAAAAGACATAAGGATTGAGCTGTAAATAACTCCAACATTAAGAGATCATGGAGAAGGAAAGAAACTAGCCAACGAGACTAAGAAGCAGTTGTGGAAGGCAGGCTGCTGCCTAATGAAAGGCCTCAAAATGTTTTGAGAATCAAATGGACTCAATAATACAGTTCTCAGTCTGTTACAATATCCAGGATGCTTGCACTTAACTTGGAAACATAATATATCAGGAGTGCCAGCAAGATGGCCGAATGAGTAAGCACAGCTCCAGTGCGCAGCTCCCAGCAATATCAACACAGAAGGTGGGTGATCTCTGCATTTCCAACTGAGGTACCTGGTTCATCTCACTGGGACTGGTTGGACAGTGGGTGCAGCTGAAGGAGGGTGAGCCAAAGCAGGATGGGGCATCACCTCACCCGGGAAGTCCAAGGGGTCAGGGAACTCCCTCTCCTAGCCAAGGAAGCCATTAGGGACTGTCCCCTGCACTCTGGCCCAGATAATGTGCTTTTCCCACAGTCTTCACAACCCGCAGACCAGGAGACTCCCTCTGGTGCCAACAACACCAGGGCCCTGGGTTTCCAGCACAAAATTGGGTGGCCATTTGGGAAGACACTGAGCTAGCCCCAGCAGTTTTTTTTTTTTTCATACCCTAGTGGTGCCTGGAGCACCAATGAGACAGAACTGTTCACTCTGCTGGAAAGGAGTCTGAAGCCAGGGAGCCAAGTGATCTGGCTCAGTAGGTCCCACCCCCACAAAGACCAGCAAGCTAAGATCTACTGGCTTGAAATTCTTACAGCTAGCACAGCAGTCTGAGCTAGACCTGGTACCTCAAGCTTGGTGTGGGGAGGGGCATCTGCCATTGCTCAGGCTTGAGTAGGTGGTTTTAACATCACAGTATGGAGCCCACAGCAGCTCAGCAAGGTATCTGCAGGCAGACTGTGTCACTAGACTCCCTCCTCGCTAGGCAGGGCATCTCTAAAAAAGGCAGCAGCCCATCAGGGATTTATAACTCCTTCCTGGGACAGAGCACCTGGGAAAAGGGGTGGTTGTGGATACAGCCTCAGCAGACTTAAATGTCCCTGCCTGGCAGCTCTGAAGAGAGCAGTGGATCTCCCAGCACAGTGTTTGAGATCTGATAAGGGACAGACTGCCTCCTCAAGTGGCTCCCTGACCCCCACGTATTCTGACTGGGAGACACTTCCCAGTAGGGGCTGACAGACACCTCACACAGGAGAGCTCTGGCTGGCATCTGGTGGGTAACCTGGGATGAAGCTACCAGAGGAAGGAATAAGCAGCAATCTTTGCTGTTCTGCAGTGATTCCCAGACAAGCAGGGTCTGGAGTAGACCTCCAGCAAACTCCAGCAGACCTGCAGCAGAGGGGCCTGACCGTTAAAAGGAAAACTAACTAACAGAAAGAAATAGTTTCAACATCGACAAAAAGGAGACCCCAACATCAACTCAGAGACCCCACCCAAAGGTCACTGACTTCAAAGACCAAAAATAGATAAATCCATGAAGATGGGAAGAAACCAGCACAAAAAGTCTGAAAATTCCAAAAACCAGAACACTTCTCCAAGGGATCACAACTCCTCACCAGCAAGGGAACAAAACTGGATGGAAAATGAGTTTGATGAATTAAAAGAAGCAGTCTTTAGAAGGTGGATAATAACAAAATTCTCAGAGCTAAAGTAGCATGTTCTAATCCAATGTAAGAAAGCTAAGAACCTTAAAAAAAGGTTAGACAAAATGCTAACTAGAGTAACTAGTGTAGAGAACATAAACAACCAGATGGAGCCGAAAAACACAGCAAAAGAGCTTTGTGAAGCATACACAAGTTTCAATAGCCTAATTGATCAAGCAGAAGAAAAGATATCAGAGATTGAAGATCAACTCAGCAAAATAAAGCAAGAAGGCAAAATTAGAGAAAAAAGAGTGAAAATATACGAACAAAGCCTCCAAGAAATACGGGATTACATGAAAAGACCAAATCCACATTTGACTGGTGTACTTGAAAGTGATGAGGAGAAAAAAAACCAAGTTGGAAAACACTCTTCAGGATATTGTCCAGGAGAACATCCCCAATATAGCAAGCCAGGCCACCATTCAAATCCAGGAAATACAGAGAACACCACAAAGATACTCCTCAAGAAGAGCAACCCCAAGACACATAATCATCAGATTCACCATGGTTGAAATGAAGGAAAAAATGCTAAGGGTAGCCAGAGAGAAAAGTCGGATTACCCATAAAGGGAAGCCCATCAGACTCACAGTGGATCTCTCAGCAGAAACCCTAAGGCCAGAAGAGAGTGAAGGCCAATATTCAACATTCTCAAAAAAAAAAAAAAAAAAAAAAAGAAAGAAATTTCAACCCAGAAATTTATACTAATTGCCCACAAGAGAAAGCAGGAAAGATCTAAAATCAACACCCTAACAGCACAATTAAAAGAACTAGAGGAGCAAGAACAAATTTAAAAGCTAGCAGAAGACAAGAATAACTAAGATCAGAGCAGAACTGAAGGAGATAGAGACACAAAAAATCCCTCAAAAAATCAATGAATCCAGGAGCTTGTTTTTTGAAAAGATCAACAAAATAGATAGACTGCTAGCCAGATTAATAAAGAAAAGAATCAAATAGATGCAATAAAAAATGATAAAGGAGATATCACCACCAATCCCACAGAAATACAAACTATCATCAGAGAATACTATAAACACCTCTATGCAAATAAACCGGAAAATCTAGAAGTAATGGATAAATTCCTGGACACTTACACCCTCCCAAGACTCAAACAGGAAGAAGTCGAATCCCTAAATAGACCAATAATAAAGTCTGAAATTGAGGCAACAATTAATAGCCTACCAAGCAAAAAAAGTCCAGGATCAGATGGGTTCACAGCCAAATTCTACCAGAGGTACAAAGAGGAGTTGGTATCATTTTTTCTGAAACTATTCTAAACAACAGAAAAAAAGGGAATCCTTCCTAACTCATTTTATGAGGCCAACAACATCCCGATACCAAAACTTGGCAGAGACACAACTAAAAAAGAAAATTTCAGGTCAATATCCCTGATGAACATAGATGCAAAATTCCTCAATAAAATACTGGCAAATCAAATCCAATAGCACATCAAAAAGCTTATCCATCACAATCAAGTCATCTTATCAGTGGGATGCAAAGCTGGTTCAACATATGGAATCAATAAATGTAATCCATCACATAAACAGAACCAAAGACAAAAACCACATGATTATCTCAATTGATGCAGAGAAGGCCTTCAACAAAATTCAACAGCCCTTTATGCTAAAAACTCTCAATAAACTAGGTATTCATGGAACATATCTCAAAATAATAAGAGCAATTTATGACAAACCCACAGCCAATATCATACTGAATGGGCAAAAAATGGAAGCATTCCCTTTGAAAACCAGCACAAGACAAGGATGCCCTCTCTCACCACTCCTATTCAACATAGTATTGGAAGTTCTGGCTAGGGCAATCAGGCAAGAAAAACAAATAAAGCATACTCAATTAGGAAAAGAAGATGTCAAATTGTCTCTATTTGGAGACAACATGATTGTAAATTTAGAAGACCCCATTGTCTCAGCCTCAAATCTCCTTAAGCTGATAAGGAACTTCAGCAAAGTCTCAGGATACAAAATCAATGTGCAAAAATCACAAGCATTTCTATACACTAAAACAGAGAGCCAAATCATGAGTGAACTCCCATTCACAATTACTACAAAGAGAATAAAATACCTAGGAATACAACTAACAAGGGATGTGAAGGACCTCTTCAGAGAGAACTGCAAACCACTGCTCAAGGAAATAAGAGAAGACACAAACAAATGGAAAAAACATCCTATACTCATGGTTAGGAAGAATCAATATCATGAAACTGTCCAAAGTAATTTAGATTCAATGCTATCCTCATCAAGCTACCATTGACTTTCTTCACAGAACTGGAAAAAAACACCATAAATAATTCTACCACTGACCTTCTTCACAGAATTGGAAAAAAACATAAATTTCATATGGAACCAAAAATGAGCCTGCATAGCCAAGGCAATCCTACACACATACACACACACACACACACACACACACACACAAAACAAAAACAAAAACAAAAAAACACTAAGCTGGAGACATCACACTACCTGACTTTAAACTATACTACAAGGATACAGTAATCAAAACAGCATGGTACTGGTACCAAAACAGAGATATAGACCAATAGAACAGAACAGAGGCCTCAGAAATAATGCCACACATCTACAACCATCTGATCTTTGAGAAACCTGACAAAAACAAGCAATGGGGAAAGGATTCCCTATTTAATAAATGGTGTTGGGAAAACTGGCTAGCCATATGCAGAAAGCTGAAACTGGATCCCTTCCTTACACTTTATACACAAATTAACTCAAGATGGATTAAAGATTTAAAGGTAAGACCTAAAACCATAAAAACCTAGAAAAAATTCTAGGCAATACCATTCAGGACATAGGCATGGGAAAGGACATCATGACTAAAATACCAAAAGCAATGGCAACAAAAGCCAAAATAGACATATGAGATCTAATTAAACTAAAGAGCTTCTGCACAGCAAAAGAAACTATCATCAGAATGAATAAGCAACCTACAGAATGGGAGAACATTTTTGCAATCTACCCATCTGACAAAGGGTTAATATCCAAAATCTACAAAAACTTAAACAAATTTACAAGAAAAAAGCAAACAACCCCATCAAAGAGTGGGCAAAGGATAAGAACAGACACTTCTCCAAAAGTAACATTTATGCAGCCAACAAACGTGAAGAAAAGCTCATTATCACTAGTCATTAGAGAAATGCAAATCAAAACCACATTGAGATACCATCTCATGCCAGTTACAATGGCAATCATTAAAAAGTCAGATGCTGGAGAGGATGTGGAAAAATACAAATGCTTTTATACTGTTGGTAAGAGTGTAAATGTAGATCAACCACTGTGGAAAACAGTATGGTGATTCCTCAAGGATCTAGAAACAGAAATACCATTTGGCCCAGCAATCCAATTACTGGGTATACATGCAAAGGATTATAAATCATTCTATTATAAAGACACATGCACATGTATGTTTACTGCACCATTGTTCACAATAGCAAAGACTTGGAACCAACCCAAAGTCTATCGATGATAGACTGGATAAAGAAAATGTGATAAATATACGCCATGGAATACTATGCAGCCATAAAAAAGAATGAGTTTTTCATGTCCTTTGCAGGGGCATGGATGTAGCTGAAAACCATCATAAATGACACAAGAACAGAAAACCAAACACCACATGTTCTCACTCATAAGTGGGAGTTGAACAATGAGAACTCATGGACACAGGGAGGGGAACATCACACACTGGGGCCTGTCAGGGGGTTGGGGTCTAGGGGAGGGATAGCATTAGGATACCTAATTAAATACCTAATACCTAATGTAGATGACTGGGTGATGGATGCAGCAAACCACCATGGCATGTGTATAATTATGTAACGAACCTGAATATTCTGCACATGTACCCCAGAACTTAAAATATAATTTTTGAAAAAAGCCATCAACAAGATATAAGGAAAACAAAAGATTATCATGTTACTGAAGCAGAGTGAAGAACAAACTGCAATGAAGACAAAATGATCAAAAGCGTCAAATGCTACTGACAGGTCAAGTAAGAGACAGACTAAGAACTGACTATTAGATTTAGCAATAGGATAGTTCCTGCAGATCCTGACAACAGCAGCTTTAGAGCGCTCTCGCAGAAAAGACAGAACTCGAACTTGACTGAATTTCAGAATAAGGGTAAGAGACCAGCAGCATTAGACAAATTATGGAGAATATTGTTTTAAAGGATTCAAGCCACATTTCAGTATCATGAAATTCAACATCAGAAAAAAATATATAGGTATTTGATGACTTTCATGAACAGCAAAGCTTTAATAAGGAGCAAAAAAAAAAGTAGGCTAAATTTAAAAAAAATGATAGATGCAATATATCTATTAAGATATTAGTTGAATTTATTTTACTTAAGCACTGATAAGATACTATGTGTCAGGTATTATTCCAAGTATTTATAAACATAATTAACTTAATCTCCTTCTAGTCTTTAAAATTAACTAAAATCATTTTTTTCAAAAAGGAGCCCATAATTTTTTCTTTTCTGTTCATATGATCTCCCTAAGTGCTTAGCTAGACCTTCTAGGTGTCTAGATAGCCGGCCTTCTTTCTGTTCTTCATATATGCCACGTTCTCTTGTACCTTAGAACATTTAAATTTGCTGTTTTCCCTGCTGGGAAAGTTATTTCATCCCTCTTAGCTCTTTTCTTATTTAATTCCTGCTTTTCCTTCAGATCTCAGGTCAACCATCATTTTTGAGGCAAAAATTTCAAGCTCTTTACCTAAAGACAGGTAAAGAGGGCTACGATAGCATACTATAGAAATTTTTTTTTTTATATACTTTTTATTGCATTTTAGGTTTGGGGGTACATGTGAAGAACATGCAAGATTGTTACATAGGTACACACATGGCAGTGTGATTTGCTGCCTTCCTCCCCATCACCTGTATCTGGTATTTCTCCCCATGCTATCCCTCCCCAACTCCCCACCCCCTGCTGTCCCTCCCCTTTTTCCCCCCAAATGACCCCAGTGTGAGATGC